>PVJC01003322.1:0-25430 GCA_004026665.1 Murina feae
TCTCCAGTCCATCCATGCTGTTGCAAATGGTAAGAGTTCCTTCTTTTTTACAGCAGTTTAGTATTCTATTGTGTAGATGTACCCAATGTGAGGTTATTAAACATTTAAAAGGTGGCTAAATGTGACTGAGGAAATGGATTTTAAATTTAAATTAATTTAAAGTGGCTAGTAGCTTCCACTTTGTTGGGGTGGGGTGCAGGTTTAGACACATTATTTAATCTTTATAATTATCTTGGGGAATAGGTATGATTACCCCATTTTACAGGTGAAGAAGAGTAGCTAACCAGAATGAAGGCAAGATCTTTGAATATCCCAGAGCCTGGCACATAGTAAGATATCAATGAAAATATGTGGAATAAAGAAAGTATCTGCCCCAGATACTTCTGCCTTTGCAGGGAGGGCTCAGATTCTAATTTGACTCTGCTTCCAGAGCCCAAGTTCATTCCTCCAAGTTCTTTTCTTTTCTTTTTTTAATATATTTTATTGATTTTTACAGAGAGGAAGGGAGAGAGATAGAGAGTTAGAAACATCGATGAGAGAGAAATATTGATCAGCTGCCTCCTGCACACCTCCCACTGGGGATGTGCCCGCAACCAAGGTACATGCCCTTGACTGGAATCGAACCTGGGACTTTTATCCACTGAGCCAAACCAGTCAGGAAAGTTATTTTCTCTTAAATATTCTCTCCAGTCCCTTCCCCAAGTTCTCTCCCTTAAGGTAACCTGGGCTGACCCAGGGGTTCCCTATCCCTAAAATGTTTAGCCCAGGCAGGGATATGGGTTCCTTTTTATACCCTCAGCTCTGATGCCAAAGACTTTGACTAAAACTCAAGAGATCCTCCTCCTTCAAGGCAGGAGCCCTGTGGCCCGGCTAGGTCTCCTTCCTCCCCCTCCCTGCTCAGGGCTATTCCCCTTTCTCTTTGTTGAGGAGGGGCTGGGCTGAGGAGCCTGGTCATTTCCTCCTTTCAGTGGAATAGCCTGGGAACCGCCCCCCCCTCCTTCCCCCTCCACACACTTCTGGGAATGCAGTGACTTAAAGGCAAGTATGTGGAATACCCTCCCCCGCAACACACACACACACCAGCACCTGAGGAAGGAGACCCGAACATATCCTGCTGGTGGGACTGCAAGGGCAGGGGCTCTTCCTTGAAACTGGCAACTGGGCTGTTCATGACTCCATTAGGAGGAATGGGAGGGAGTTAGCTAGCAGGAAGGACTTCCCAAAAGTCAGGAAATAGAGTAAAGGGATGAGGCCTCTTCCCCACTTAAGGGCTAAGAGAGTTAAATTCACTTACCCTCCTGAATGCCTTGTCCTGGACACCTTCTTGAATAGTCTAAGTAACATGTAAAAGTGACTGCTGGCTCAGAGCTCCAGAGCTCATCCCTCTCCACCTTCTCTCTTCCTCCTCACCCTCTCTTCCACCTCCTTCAGTTCAAGGCCCTGTGCTGGGGTCCAAACGGGGACCAGCTCCATAATACGCAGGCCAGGTGATATTAAGCCATGTTAAGAGGGAAGAGCTGACCTCTGATGTGTGGTCCAACCACCTCCTGGCAATGAGGTGAGAAAAAAGGCTAGGACTTCAGGCTAGTTCCAGCTCTGCTGGATCACAGCTGTGTAGTCCAGAGAAGTTAATCAACATAAGTTTCTGAACCTCAGCTTTCTCAACTGTAAAATGGGGCTAACAATACCTGTCCCACAGCATTGCATAACTTGGAGATGGCTCAGGGGAAGTTCCTGACACAGGTAGGCACTTAATAGTTTGTACTATTGCTCTAGCCAGTTTGGCTCAGTGGATAGAGCATCGGCCTGTGGGCTGAAGGGTCCTGGATTCAGTTCCAGTCAAGGGCATGTGCCTGGATTGTGGGCTCGATCCCAGTATGGGGTGTGTGGGAAGCAGCTGATCAGTGAGTCTCTCTCATCATTGATGATTCTATCTCTCTCACTTCTTCTCTGAAATCAATATATATATAAAAAATATATAAGTAGTTTGTATTATTCTGACGATTATTTATTATTTTGCCAATCCTCACCCGATGGTATTTTTTCCATTGAGTTTTTTTTTCTTTTAGAGAGAGTAGAGAGAGAGAAACACTGATGTGAGAGAGACACATTGGTTGGTTGCCTTCCACACATACCTGCAATCCAGGTGCAGGTCCTAGACCAGGAATCAAATCCATGACCCCTTGGTGTGCCAGCCGATGATTTAACCACTGAGCAACACTGTCCAGGACTTATTAGGACTATTATTGCTTAGGCTCCTGGAGGCCCTTTTTTTCCATCCCCATGGATAAGAGGGGGCCTTCCCTTATTATTCTCCATCTGGAACTTTCATCTGGACCAGAGCAATGGTTTCCTTACTGGCTTTCCTGCCTCCAGCCTCACTCTGCTCTGACCTCTACACCTGTCAAAATTATTTTCCTAAAACTCAATTTTAATGCACCACCTCCTGCTGAAAATTCCTCCAAAATTCCTCCACTTTGTACCAGGACACAGCAAGCATAGTGATTAAGGGTTTGGGCACTGCCTGGCCAGAGTGGCTCAGTGGTAGACCTATGAATGGTTTGATTCTGTCAGGGCACATACCCAGGTTTCGGGCTCCATCTCCAGGGGCATGCAGAAGGCAGCCAATCAATGATTCTCTCTCATCACTGATGTTTCTCTCTCTCTCCCCCTCTCTCTTACTCTCTGAAATAAATAAAAATATATTTTTAAAAGAGTTTAAGCTCTGGGGTCAGACATGGGTTTGATGCTCAACTCTATCACTTTCTAGCTGAGTCTTTGGGCAAGTTCCTTAACCTTCCTGAGCCTCCGTTTACTCATCTGAAAAATAGGATAATAGTACGGTACCTTCTTTGTGTGGTTATTGTAATGAAGAAAGAAGGCAATAACTCTACCTATTAACATGAGCATGGCAAGCAAGGCTGTCTGTAGGAGTTCCAGGGGTCCTCAAACTACGGCCCGCGGGCCACATGCGGCCCGCTGAGGACATTTATCCGGCCCGCCGGGTGTTTTTGCCGCCTTCTTTTTTTACTTCAAAATAAGATATGTGCAGTGTGCATAGGAATTTGTTCATAGTTGTTTTTTTTTTTAAACTATAGTCCGGCCCTCCAACGGTCTGAGGGACAGTGAACTGGCCCCGTTTAAAACGTTTGAGGACCCCTGAAGACTTTAAAAAATTTTAAAGCAGAATTGTCTGCATGAAGCACCTGGTCTGCCCATCCTCCACATGAACCCCAAGTTTTGGTTGTAGCAGTGTATCAGTCACTATCCCCTATGCTAAGACATTTTTTTAAAATATGTTTTTATTGATTTTTAGAGAGAGGGACATTGATGATGGATCAGCTACTTCCTGCACGCCCCCTACTGGGGCTGGAGCCCACAACCTGGGTATGTGCCCTGACTGGGAATCAAACCCATAACCTTTTTGGTGCATGGGATGACACCCAATCAATTGAGTCACACGGGCCAGGGCCTGAGACTTCTTTTGGTGCCTTTGCACATGCTGTCCTCATGGCCTAGAATAGTGGTTGCCAACTTTCGGACCTCATGGACCACCAGGGGTCCTCAGACCACCGGTTGGCAACCGCTGCTCTATAGGTTTCCTAGAATGCTCTTTCTCTCCTTGCCCAGTGAAATGGTAAACTCCTCCTTCAAGCCTATCCGTGGTGAAGCCTTCCCAGACTCCACAGCGGGGTTGATCACATCCTGGTGTTCCACCATCCCAGCCTTTATCTCTGCTCAGCCTTGGGTTAAAAGCCACAGGCCCAGGCTGCCTGGATTGGAATATTAACTCTGCCACTCCCTACCCAGCTGGGTGACCTCAGGCAGGGTACTTCGTGTTTGTGCCTCAGTTTCCTGATGTGGAAAGTGGGGGTGAAAATAATAGTATCTGTCTGAAAAGGTGTGAGAAGTAAATGAGTTACTATATGTGAGGAATCTGTTCCCATACCTGGCACAGGATAGGTGCCCAGGAAAGGGCCGCTGCCATGACTATTGTTCCAGTCTCACTTCCTTCCAGGGCAGGGCTCAGTTTACCTTTGCCTCTCCCACAGGCTAAAAGCTTAGAGGGTAGAGGCTGGTGCAGCATGAACAGTTGGCACCTCAGCCCTGATGGACAGCCATGGAGATTCTCCTTTACCAAGAGCTTTCTCATTTGTACCTTATACTAATGTTCTTCTCATTTTATAGATGAAAGTACTGAGACCTGGAGGTAAATGCCTTATGGCCCTAGTAAACAATAAAGTAGCAGAGCCAAGGGCCCAGCTGACTCTAATCAACCCCCCTGAGCCTCAATGTCCTCATCTATAAAATGGACTGGTAGCTGTTCTTCCTTTCAGGTTTGCTGTGTGAATATATGTAAATATAAAAGGAGGGGGTGTAGCCCCCCCCCCCCTTATGAATTAGGTAATGCTTTGTCTAAGAACAAAAACTACTCTGGGGGTGATACTGATGAGTAGCTGAGATTCAAACAGCCCCAAAGCCCCAATCAATTCACCCCTCTCCCTAGGGTTTGTCTGGAGCCTGGGGCCAATTCAGCAACCTCCCCCATTTCCTGGGCCCACTGCCAGCCCCTCCGCCCCTTTCCCCCACCCATTGCCACTGGAAGACAATGGTGGGCAGGCCCAGCCTTTGTGAGCGGGGTCAGGCCAGTTAATCTTGGGCTGGGTTGAGGAGGAGCATATAGGGGGACCAGGGAAGGGAGCGGGGCTGCATGTAGGGGACAGAGAACGGGGGCTTGTGAGGTCGGGAGGGTTGGAGGCCAGGGGCCTGAGGAGTAAATGCTGGAAACATGCTTTGGGGAGCGTTTCCTCTGAGTGTAGCTTCGAGCTCCTATTAAACTTGCCAAAAATTGGTGTCAGCTAATGGATTCTTAATTCTGTCTAAAATGAGAGAGGGAAAATTATGCCATTCATCTTGTATTGGTTTGAAATTACATCTGACACCTAATCGATCATACTGTGGAACATTAACTCTTTGGAAGAGACCCAACTTTTCCTCTCTCCCTCGCTTTCCAGAGCTCTCGAGCCCCCCACCCCCCCATTCCTTCTTTTGTATTTCATTAACTAAGCAAAGCTCTGCTTGTCTCTGGGGATGAGGGGTGGGAGTTAGGAAAGGGTTCATTTGAACTCAAGGCGGTAACTAGGACCCCCAATCTTTTGTGGAAGATCAGAGCCCCTGCTTCCAACCTTCAAGTGACCTCCTCTCTCTTCCTGCTTTTCCTATGCTTTCTGTGACCTGGAAATGCAGAATTAAAGGCACTGGGGTGTGGGGTGACCTCAGAGCCACCTTGGGGGCATCATCGAGGGGCCGGGAGCCAGGCAAGCCGAGTTAGCACCTGGGGCTGGGGCAGGGGCCTTGGCAGGGGGCTCACCTGCGACTTGCCTGGCAGATGGGTGAGGAGGAGGAGGGCAGATGACAATAGATTTGCCTCTGGGGAGCCTGATGAGTTCTGACTGAAAACCCCAACTCCAGACCTGCTTTTCCAGGAGGAGGACTTTCTGGCAGCAGAGAGAACCCACTGGAGGCAGACAGACCTGGGCTGGGATCCTGGCTTCACTCCTGACAAGCTGTGTGACCTTGGGCAAGTTACATAACACCTCTGAGTCTCAGTTTCCTTCTCTGTCAGAGCAGAATAGATAATAACACTGGCACAAGGCTGGGGTGAGAACTGGATGAGACAATCCAAGTAAAATTGGGACAGAGCCTATTGTGTCTGCCTGGCACACAGTAGGTGCCCAATAAAGGTGAGTCACTCCCCTCCACACTTCCGCAGCTTCTCCCTCTCCTTGCTCCCTGCTTCACCTTCTCTCTCACCTCCAACTCACTGGCCTGTCTCCCAGGGACAGACCAAGGGCTGAGAAGCCACAAGGTCAAATCAGGCCATGAGGGCTAGTCCACGTCTCCTCCTAAAAGGACACCTGGAGGTCCCCTTTCCTTCCTGGAGCTCCTATACCTCCTCCAAAAATTGTGGGGCTGTTTCCTACATGGAAAGCTCTCTCAGCAAACTTCACTCGGCCTGGAAGGTGGGGTATCTTGAGAAAGGGGGATCTAGGAAGTGAGGTCAGGAGGGGCACTGCAGCTGGGAGGGAGCCACTTGCTTTCACTCATGTGGCCGGTATTTTACAGGGGAAAGGTGGGTTCAACGGCTGGCAGTAGGAGCTTGGTCCTTCAACAGCAAGGGAGAGCGAAGGGAACCAGGTGTGTGTGTGAGGGGAGGAGGCAGAGACCCCACCTCAATTCCCCAGGAGGCACAATGGCTTCTCTCATAGGTTGGCTTTGGGTACTATGGGAAGAGAAAGTTGCAGGGCCCCTCAGTTTCAGGTGAAAGGGGTCGTCATGGAAGGAAGGTGGATGCAGCTGGCCTCTGGCATAGGACAGCATGGGAAGGGCTGAGGTGCCTCTTTCCTGGAAAGCTGGGCAGTCTCTGGGCCCTCCAAGTGTAGCTTTCACTCTCCATAAGCACCCGTGAATACTTGAATGGATGTGCTGGTGAGGGCTGAGGCTGGTTTAAGTGGACAGTCAAGGTCACACAAGGAATCATTAGCTCCTACCAGGAATCTGCTCCAAGTCACCTAAATTGGCCCCACTGTATTCTTGGACCTGTGGAGGAAGCCCTATGTGCTAAGAGCAACGGGGAAATCTCAGCCAGTATCCTCATTTTACAGAGCAGGAACCCAGGACTCAAGAGATGGTGAGGCAGGGCAGCCAGGGACATTGGCCTCTGGCTCTCAGTCCAGTGCTCTCCTCCACCTGCATAAATCTGAAGGGATATTACCCAGTCCCAGCAGAGCCTATGCTGTTTCTGGGGAGGTGGCTGGAGTTTTGGGAGAAGAGCTGCTGAGAGGTTTTCCCTGGAGGGAGAAGAGCAGAGGGGGCTGGGGAGGTTTCTTAACTCCCTCTCCCGCCCCAACACACATACAAAAACACAGTGGCAGGAATTTTATTTCCGAATGTCCCTTCTCCAGGGAGCTCACTGTTTCCCAGGAGACGTCTGGTGGAGATACCCCTTCCTGCCAGCTTCCCTGGCAGCCACTAGGCGGCTGTGGCTCCCTCTTCTGCCTAGAGCAGCCACAGAGAGGGTCCCATGTGATTTGTATAAATAGGAAGTGGTGCCCAGGCCTACAGGTGCTGAGGATGGAGCAGGTCAACCAGGGGTGGGTAGGCAGCCAGGCCAGGAGTTAGGCTGAGAAAGCCACTCACAGGGCCACATTAATGGAGGGCATGACATGCCTCGATACATGTGTTAACCTCCCTTTGGTCACAGGAGAAAAAAAATTCTTCCCTGACATTCCCCTCGTCCCCTCTCCCCCGCCTCAACTGGTAATGTTTTTTTATTGTGTTTTTACGTTGAATATAAAAGTAATGCATAATTGTTTTAAAAATAAATAATTCTAACAAAATGAAATGAACAAAAGCTCCAGACTTAAAATTTATAATGTCTTTTCTCCCAGGAAAGCAATTAGCCTCAGGCTGAAGAGTCCAGGGCAAGAGTCTGCTATGTTCAAGAAAAAGGGGGAAAACATAACACTGTGGAATGTTCTAGAATTTGGAAGGTCCTCCAGCAGCAAATACCCTTGTATTGAAGAGGCTGACATGTGTGTCTATTTCCCCCCGCAGAGGATCCGAGGTTTCAGAGTGCAGATCTTCCCACCCTCTCTGGCTCCTGCACTCCCACCTGCTGGGCGCACTGTGCTGCCACAGTGCGGTCACCCAGGAATAGGAGCTGGAAGAATAAATTAATTAACTCAAAGATGAGGAAACAGACCTAGAAATAGACACTTAGTTGCCTGAGTGGCCCAGATCATGTTCACAAATAAGATTGCCACAGGTCTAGAAAAAAATGGCCTCAAATTCTCCACCAGCTCCCTCTTTCCCAGAACTGACAGGAGCTAAAGGTTGGAGTTAGCCTAAAGGGCCAGGTTTGTGTAGGACATTTCCCAGATCTGACCCTTGAACAGGACAGGACAGAGGCACTAAAGGGGGACTGTCAGGACTTACAGAAAAGAAGGCCTCACAGAGAGCCAGAGAGGGAGGAGTGGTGGAGCCTGATGTGAACTGAGAAATTAAATCCAGGTCATGCCAACGAGGTGGGCAGCAGTTTTGCACCTCTCCCCTGACGAGGGAGCAGTTGTGGCTGGAAGGTTCCATGTCATCTTCTACTCAAAGGGATTTAGGCACATGGAGGAAAGTTACCTCCTTCAAGGAGAGAGGAGGGTACCCAACACCGCAGCAGAGATAGAAGCCTAATTCTCACCCCCTTTCTCCTTTTTGCCAAATAACTTGCCATCATTATCCCATTTAGCCATTGACAACTGTCAGAGAGGTCTTAACCCCATTTTACAAATGAGTAAACCAAGCCTAAGAATAGTAAAGTGACTTGTCCAGGTCAGAAATCAAGTGGCAGAACTAGGAAGATGATCCCAGGTTCCCAAATGCTCTTTCCACTGAGGCCTCACATCGGTATTTGGTTTCCTGGGGGACCACGTTTTTGTGGTCAGACCACCCCCTGCTAGATCTGGGACCAGGTTCTTTAACTACAGAGGCCTCTGGCCTACCTTTAAGCTCACCTCCTTGCTGTGTCCTGTTGTTTTGGCAGACCCTGTCCCTGCCTCCCCTGAGAACTGTACTTAAGGCAACCTGGGAGGCATGTGATAAGACATGTTCCTCAAAGATGTCACCTTTCCTGTTTGGCAAGGGCTTATTCTCCCGAAGTTCTCAGTTCTCAGTCTATCACTGTGCTCCCTTCACAAGCCTTCCATATCCTCCTGGGAAAGGCCCAAAGCATTTGCAGAGAGCAGGCCCCGAGACAGAAACCCACGCTGCATTTGGGGCCCAGGGCTGGCACCTTGGTCCCCAACACCAAGCCCCAGACAGTTCCGCTCCTTCTTGGCGCTCTTCCTGCCCATTGGGTTTGGGGGAGGTGGGGGATGGGACGGTCGGTCTGGCCCTCCCTCCCAGCCTGGCCCGGACACCAGCAGAACACCGAGGACCAGCAGCCCAAAGAGCTTAGAGCGGCTGGGAGCGAGGGCCCAGAAAGGGGCCCGCAGATGCCGCCTCTTCCCCCCCTTTCTTGGCCGGGGCCCCCACGGTGTCCGGGAGCAGGAGGAATCAATCAGGATAATGAAGCCGCAGCCTGCCACGCACTGCGGGGGCACTGAGGAGTCGGGGCCAGTGCCAAGTCCGCCAGACGGTTCGGAAGAGCGGAGCCGGCGCGGCCCGGTGGCGACGGCGGGCTGCAGCGGGCTGCAGCGGCGGAAGCGAGGAGCCGGTGCGCAGAAGCCCGACGCAGTTTCGCGCAAGCCCCTGACAACCGCGCCTTGGCAACCGGGACGCCCAAGAGAAATCTTAAAGCTGCAGAACATCTTTTCCTCGCCGCTAACTCCTGGAGCTAACTCCTGGAGCCCAGGGGAAAGGGGTCGTTGCCAAAAGGGAGGGTGGGTGGGTGGAAGTCACCTGGGACTTGCGGGTCCGACTGATACCCTCACTTGTTTATTTGTCAAGTGTATATCGAGCCTACAATCCTACGTGCCCAAGTGCGGGTTAGACAATGGGGAGAAGGAGCGGTGATTAAAAAATGAACAAAGTCCTGCCAAGAGGAGTTCACAGTCTAGCGCGCAAGGCAGACCAGACTGGCTGAGGTGAGCAAAGCCCTGTGTTACCCAGGATAAAGGGGCTTAGGCTGGAGGGCTGAGGGGCTGTTACAAAATATCCCCACGGCACCTCCCTTGCTCCAGGTGAGTTAGACGCTTCTTTCCTGGTCTGTGTTATTATCCCAACAGCCCTGTGAGACGGATATTATAATTATCATCGTTATCGATCCCATTTTAAAGACGGAAGAATTAGAAGTCCAGAGAGGTGAAGGTACTTAGCCAAAACGTCGTTTTAAGGTTTGGGCAGTCTTGGACAATCTGATTCTGGCCAGCTTTCATTTTACAGCATGTCTGGAAGGTCAGACCTCAGTGAGGACTTCCCAACACAAATTGTGTCAGACGCGAGGAGAAAGGGTAGCTAAAGGAAGAGATGGCTAATTTTCCCTTCTGCTGCCCTCTACCCTGACCCTGTCTGCCCTGTCCTGTGGGTCTCTATATGGATAGAGGGGTAAAAGAGGTGACCCCAGAGATCCCTGTGGTTCTGTGATATATCTTTTGCCTGAAGTCCAGGCACTGTGCCACCCTCCAGTCAGCAGTAGTTGGCATGGAGCTGCAAACTGGGGAGATTCCAGGCTATAAGGTTAAACAAGGGGTCAGAAGTGGTGGGGGTTTAGGGGTGATGGTAAGAGGACTTTGGCGCCCTGACCGGTTTGGCTCAGTGGATAGAGTGTCAGCCTGCGGACTCAAGGGTCCCGGGTTCGATTCTGGTCAAGGGCATGTACCTTGGTTGTGGGCACATCCCCAGTGTGTGTGTGTGTGTGGGGGGGGGGATGCGTGCAGGAGGCAGCTGATCGATGTCTCTCATCGATATTCCTAACTCTCTGTCCCTTTCCCTTCCTCTCCGTAAAATATCAATAAAATATTTTTTTAAAAAAAGAAACAAAAAAGAGGGCTTTGGCAAAAGAAAGCTTGAGTCAATGCCAGTAGGAAGGCTGGGCCTCATCTTTCCTTCCCTTGTCCACCTCTCTGTTTCTGCACATTCACTCAGGTAGAAATTTGAGCCAGAGCCTGAGGTAGGCTTGAAGGCTTTTGGTGAGGCAAAAATCATGCTGGCTTTGGAGTTAAGCCCATCTGGTTTCAAACCCTAGCTCTGTCACTTACCAGCTATGTGAGCTTGAACAGGTGACTCGATCTCCCTGAGCCTCCTTCAGTTTCCTCATCTGTAAAGTGGAGGCATTATTATCTACCTTTCAAGATTATTGGGAGGCTTAAATGCAGTGAGAAAAATGTAAAATGTATGTATGGTGTCTGGCACATGGTAGATGCTTATCAAGTAGTAGATGCTTAACAAATTTACAGGCGTCTTTGCTTATTTTGGTAGTCTAATAATGGCTCCCGAAGATATGTCTACGTCCTAATCCCCAGAACCTGGGAATGTTCCCTTATCTTGGAAAAGGGTTTTTGCAGATGTGATTCAGCTAAGAATCCTGGGATGAGAGCTTACTTTGCCTGGATCATCTGGCTGGGCTGTAAATGCCATCACAAGTGTCCTTGTAAGAGAGATGCAGAGGGACATTCTACACACAGAAGAGTAGCAGGAGGAGTGAAGACAAAGGCAGAAATTGGGTGATGCAACTGTAAGCAAAGGAATGCCAGCAGCCCCTAGAAGCAGAAAGAACAGATTCTCCCTTAAAGCCTCCAGAGAGAGCACAGAGTCCTGACAACCTCTTGATTTTGGTGCAGTGAAACTGATGCTGAATTACCTTCCTCCAGGAATGTGAGAACAGATTTGTTGTTTTAAGTCACCAAGGTTGTGGTAACTTATTACAGCAGCCTTGGGAAACTGGAGATTTTGTCTCTTTATTATTGTTATTATTGATTTGAGAGGGAAGAAGTGAGGGAAGGAGCGGGGAGAGAGAGAGAGATTTGTTGTTCCACTTATTTATGCATTCACTGGTTGACTCCTGTATGTGCCCTGACTGGGGATCAAACCCGCAACCTTGGTGTATCAGGATGATGCTCTAACCAACAGAGCTACCAGGCCAGGGTGGAGATTCCATCTTGAACAAAACCTAGTATCTGCTCTTTAGGAACCCATAGCAGTGGGAAATAATACAAGGAAACAATACATGGGGATGTGCAAAAGGTGGAAGGGGAAGGTAGGTAAGGCTGTTGGAGTTAGAGAAGGAGTTAGCCAGGTGAGGGACTAAAGCAGGAAGGATATTCCTAGCAGAGGAAACAGTGGGGTAAAGGCATTGAGTAGGGAGCACATTGCCTTCAGGAGACTGTTCACATGTTCGGAATGGCAGGTGCATGGGGATGTGGGGGGTATCATGACAGGACAGCGGAGACGGACAGCAGAGAGCTAAGTAGTTTCCACCCTGGAATGGAATTAATTCCTCTGGCTGGGCCCCTGATCGATCAGAGAACCCTAGACTGTCAGCTATTGATAGAAGCCTTGGAGTCCATTCATTCCATCTCACACATAGGAAAACTGAGGCCTAAAGAAACTGAGTCCATCCAGGGAGTAAGCTACACCCCGATAGCTGCACCATGGCCTCTATGTTGAGGCTGAGTACCCCATGTCTGAGGGTCTCAGAGACACTGCTTGGTGGTCCCTCTGTAGCCACTTCCAAAAAGCACAGACCCTGTGGTCTCTAAACAAAGAGGGGATTATTTGCATATTATTTACATGTTGCTAATTAGATGAGGGAGATTCACTCAGCCCCTTTACTTCATGTCTCCACCCTCACCTGCCATCTTATCTCACTGCCATTGAGTTCTTCCTCATTCATTTCTTGACCTCAGGAACTTCTCCCATAATTCTAGCCCCTGTCTCACTCCTCAAGGCCCCTTACCTAGTCCCAGCCCAGCTCTACTGTATTAACTGTTTGGTCCTACCTGGAAGAAGTACCTGTGTGGAGGATCCTGGAACAGGGTTACAGTGGAAAGGAAGATGATGGGCTTTCTGACTTGAGGTTTACTCTAGAAATGGGGAGCAGGGAGCTCTAACTCCCTGCAGCCCAGGGGCCATCTGAATGGGGCTATGGAGTAGGGAGGAAGGTGCTCCTTGGGGATCTGGTGGGCAGCTGCCAGCTGCATGCCCCAGGCCTGCCCCAAGCCTCTTGGCTGGCAGCCACACCAACCCATAAAGGAGCTGGCTCCTTCTCTGAGGGAGGAGGAATCCTGGGGAAGGTCAGGGAGCATTCTTTGGCAGCCTTACATTGGTGAGGTTGAGGTTGCCATGCAAGTTATTGTGGATCCTCCAATGGGGATAGCACATCCAAATTCTTGGGGCTGTCATCAACCCAGCCCAGAAAATTGTGAGGCACTGTGCTAAACTAAGCACATTGTCTCCTTGAAGGTAGGCACTCAATATATGTTTTCTTTTATTTTTTTAATCCTTACCAGAGGACATTTTTTTCCATTAATTTTTAGAGAGAGTGGAAGGCACAAAGGAGGGGAGGAGAGGGAGGAAGGGAGACAGAAAGAGACAGACAGACAGACAGACATCAATTGCTTGCCTCCTGCATGTGCCCCGACAGGGTCAGGGATCAAAACTGCAACCGAGGTACGTGCCCTTGACAAGGAATGAAACCTTTGACCCTTCGGTCCACATGATGACGCTCTAACCACTGAGCAACCAGCCAGGGCACAATATATGTTTTTTATAACAAGGGGCCATCTGTTTCCTGGAGACAGGCAAAGAGGATAGGGAGCCACAGACAGGTACAGCTTCTGCCTCTCTCACCTCCCATTAGCCCATTCTTCCCTCTGAAAGCAAGGCAACCACTCCCAGATGAGAGGTCAAAGCCTGTCATCTGAGGGCCACCAGAGAGGGCACCATACTGTAGCCACAACAATGCACAAAATGAGTTTAAGTGCCCAGAGTTGCTGTGGGGCTCTGTCACTACCATGGCTGACTCAAGGTAGGTGCCAGGAGCTGGGAATGTTTGTGCACTAGGATTTATGGGAAAACCTGGAGCACAGCTCAGGCTAGCAACTCACAGAAAGCAGCTTGTTCTTTAGGACAGGGGCCTGGATATGGGAAGAAAGAGTGCCCTGCATATATGAATGATTTCTCTCCATACATAGGTGATATGTGGGCTGTGTGTACATGTGCTACAGGGCACCTCAGCAAACATCCTGACCTGCATGCACAGCTGTGTGCACATATCCCAGTCCACACAACTGCATGTTGCACATGAGTGTCTTCATGGAACTCCACCTTCCCTCTTCTCTGCCCTGGGCCTTCTCTTCTTGTTTCCTGGTAGAACGGGAAGCAGGGTAGGCACATCAGTTTCACCACCCCCAGCTCTATTCCCTTGTATACAGTCCCTGCTTCCATTTCCCATGGTAGCAAGCAGTGGATCCCTCCTTGGTCCTGAGTCGGGGAATCTCAGCCCATTACTGGCCTAGATGGCTCCATCTTGTACCAACTCCTTCTTGCCCTAGTGTGTCCCATGCCACTCCCTCATCTAATGTCCAAGTCAAGGAGAGCAGAGGGGAGGAAGTAGGGTGATTCTATGGGAGTGGGAGTAGGAAGGGTGGATCAGATACTGTTCAATTTTGCCTGGGTCCCTCAGGAGCACTGCTGCTCATTTAAAATTCCGATTTAAAACTGAGCGGCTCTTTAAATTTCCACATTAGCATGCCGCCCTGATGCCAGGCCAAGATGTTGGGATGGATTTGGCAGGAACGCCTCTAACAGCAGCAAGCAGCAGCATTTGCCAGCAATAAAACAACGCATGAATAAAAGAAGGCTGGCTTGGCAGCAGCAGCAGCAGCACAGGTAGCTGGGTGAGCCCAGGAGGGGCCCACATATTTGGGGGCTCAGAGGCATGAAGGCCTGCGCAGGGGCACGTATGAGTGTAGGCCTCTGTGGCTGTCTTGGCCCTCACCCTCAGTTTGTGCCTGCAGTGGAATCTGGGGTGAGGGCCGGGCAGGATGGAGGTTTCTCTCCTGTGTCTGTCTCATCTCCTTCTGCAGGATTATCATCTTTGAGGAGACAGATGTCTTTGATGAGGACACAAAGACTTGGCCCACAGCCTGAGTTGACCTACTTCATTAGGGGCTCAGAGAACAGGTAGGTTAGAGAGAGCAACACTGTCTGGAGTGGATTCCAGATCTATGACCCCAGATACCCGAGTGCTGAGAGGCACTGTCAGGATAAGGGGACTGTATAAGAGAAAGCTGTGAGAACTAGATATTGGTGCTCAGCTGGGTGGAAGAGATGCTCTGGGCTGGGCATTGGTTAAAATAGGGAGTGGCCAGGGAGAGCAAGGGGCTGGTCTCACTTTAATTTTGAGGTCAGGTGGCAAGGGCAGCAGAAAGGTGCAGGTGAAGGCCTGGGCTGAAGGCTGGCCACTTCCCAGACAAATCCACCTGCTTCCGAGGGTCTACAGTATGTAGACCCAAAGGACTTGAGGCTGCTGGGTCCTGTGTTCCTCTGCTCTAGTCACCTGGTGGAGGCTTGTCACCAGCGCTGTCAACAAACAAGCAGCTTGTCAGGCTTTACCATCTATCTATTCCTTCCACTTGTCAAAACAATCCCTTCCCTGAAGTCTAGGGAAAGAGGACAGAAGAGAGGGGTGGCAGAAGGGTCTCTGCAATCTCAGCTAAGGTAGAAAAGCGGACACCCTTCTCCGACAGAACTCCTCCCTTCCAGCTCACGAGGGATTTCAGGCCCCAATATAGGGAGAAGTTGTTGGGATTTTGAATTCTCTCAATCCCTGGAGAAGCTGGAGAACAGGCAGGCAGAGCCAGCTCATACCCTGGAACTGGGATTAGTCCTGTCCTGATGGCTTTTTACCAGGAGAACGAGATGACCTTCCAGGCACCCTGTTCCCTGGTGCACACATAGGGGGTGAGTTAGCTCTGGAGTGAGGGAGTGGCCAAGAAGTTGAGTTTAGGACAGAGAGATAGCATTTTGTCATTTATTCATTCATTCCACAAATATTTACCAAACAGCCGCTTTACGCCAGGCGTTGTGCTGGGCAATGGGAGCACACCGGTGAACACAGACTGACATGGTCATTGTCCTCGCGGAACTTTCCATCTGGTGGGGGAAACAGGATCATTATTCAAATGACTGCACGAATAAGTGTGAAAGAGCGCTGCTAAGTGCTCTGAAAGGATATGTAGTACCATGAAAGTATATAGCTGGGGACTTGGCTGAGTCTAAGGAGTTAAGGATGAGCTTGCAAAGGAGACAGAGAAAGAGCAGCCAGAGTGGTAGGAGAATTGGCAGTGACATCATAGAGTCAGGGGAGGAGGTGGTCAACTCTGCCGAGAGACGCTGAGAGCGCATGAGACACCTATTCATCCTGACTCCTCCCCTGCTAGTTGTGACTACAGGTATGGAAAGGCTCTGGCATCATGCCTGGCTCACAGTTGGTGCTCTGTGATGTTAGTTCTCTTTCTCCCCCTCCCCAAGCTAAGCCTTCCTTCAGGGACCCCAGATTTCTGGAACAAAGGAGCTGCTGAGGCTCAGCCTTCTCTGTCAACTCAGGCGCCAAACCCCAGCCATTAGTCCCCACTGAGGGACTCTAGGCCTTTCCCTTCCTCTCCACATTAGTCCCCTCGCATAGGGCCCTACCACTCCCAAACCTAATTCCTCCATTACATTGGTCTTACACAAAGAGGGGCTGGGGTCTAGGTCTTAGAAAGATTTCATTCTCGTTTGCTTCTGGGGCTGAGTCTGAGAAGTAAGAGAGTTGGAATACTCAGGAGTTCCCAAAGTTGCCTGGGGTGAATCTGAGTGTCTTAGGTAGGGAGAGGGGGAGTAGTGGGGAGATGGGGAGGCAGGCTGCCCACCCAAGGCGGCATAGAGCCCAGAGCCTTTTCCATCGCAGACACCCCATCTGTCTCCCACAGAAGGCCGGGTTGGAGGAAGTGCTGAGAAGGGGGGTATGAAGGGTGAAACTGTACAGTTTGTGAGCTAGCATGAATGCAGTGACGGTGTCGGCCCAGAAGGATGGAAGGTTCAGGGTGGGGTCCCAGCAGGGCTACTGAAGACTAGTGCTCAGAGTTTGGGACTGGAGGTGGGAAGATGATGGGGACACTGTGTGCTACTCTCCCTAGACAGCTTTGTGTTTGATTTTGATACATAGCTCCCCATCCTACCAACCAGAGGGCAAAGAGTCATACCCCTCTGGCCAAAAACTAATGGCATTGATAAGCCTAGGCTAGGCTAGGTTCATGATGCCTTCCTCCTCCTAGCAGTCAAACCTTTTTCAGACTTTAAAATAATATTTTAGTTAAATTTGACAGTTTTCAGAGTGTTTCCTTTTATATATTACTTTAAAATTATCCCACTAAAGTCCACTATTATAATTTATTACTGTTTTTGTTGTTGTTAATCCTCACCAGAGGATGTTTTTCCCGTTGATTTTTAAAAAAAATATATTGTATTGATTTTTTACAGAGAGGAAGGGAGAGGAATAGAGAGTCAGAAACATCAATGAGAGAGAAACATCAATCAGCTGCCTCCTGCACAGCCCCTGCTGGGGATGTGCCCACAACCAAGGTACATGCTCTTGATCAGAATTGAACCTGGGACCCTTGAGTCCGCAGGCCGACGCTCTATCCACTGAGCCAAACCGATTAGAGCTCCATTGATTTTTTAAAAAATATATTTTTATTTATCTCAGAGAGAGGAAGGTATAAGGAGAGAGATAAAAACATTGATGAGAAACATCACATCAATCAGCTGCTCTTGCACGCCCCCTACCTGGGATCTAGCTGGCAACCCAGGCATGTGCCCTGACTGGAAATCAAACCAGCAACCTCCTGGTGCCTGGGACAATGCTCAAACAAATGAGCCACACCAGCTATGCTCCACTGATTTTTAGAGAGTGAAAGGGAAGAAAGGAGGGGGGAGGGAGGGAGAGAAACGTCAATGTGAGAGAGTCAGGTTGACTGGTTGCCTCCTACATGCACCTGACCAGGGCTGGGGATCAAACCTGCAACGGAGGTGCATGCCCTTAACCAGGAATCGAACCCAAGGCCCTTCTGTCCACAGGCCGATACTATAATGACTGAGCATACTGGCCAGGGCTATTATTATTGATCTGCCGATGGAACAACAAAGGATAGAGTAAGTGAATAACTAGGATCACAGGAGAATAAAAAGGGGCTCAGACCCAGGTTTCCTGACTGAATGGAAAACTTGGAGAAATACCCAGGCCTTGTTGGACATTACACTGACACAGCCCCCTTCCTGGATACCAACATACAAATACTAGGAAACTGGACATTCCCAGAGGGACAGGCCTCCCACATACAGAAATGTGAGAGGGCTCTAGACTGGAAGTTTAGGAAGGAAGGGCAGGACAGGGTATGGGGAGTGGAAAATGCCAACTAGGAAGCAGCTGATAGGGTTCATTTCAGGTCCTGAACAGACCCTTGGGTATTCCTGTGGACATCCTCTCCCCACATTCCAAGCTCTAAATACTTCCCTCCTCCCCCTCTACCTACACTTGAAAGAAAGATTCCATAGCTTCCCTATCTGCTCCTGTCTCCCTCCCCCCTCCTTCCCTGTTTGGAAGTTCTTTCTCAGGTATAACTTCAGGATGCAGCTTACTCCCTCTAAAACAGGTGCCAAGGGAACCCAAGATAGGGCTTTGGTTATTAAATATAAATAGACAGGGAAAGGAAACTGAATATAGAGACATATTATATCTCTCAGTCCCTGCAAGTTATTAGGAAGAAAGCACTAGTGGTTGCTAAGCAACAGGTCTCCATAGAGGACAAGGCACTGAGGAAAAGTCTCCTTTGACTGAATTTTGGGGTGAGAGGGTAGGGAAGGTGGTAGTCAAAGGGCTGTGGTCTGGCAGGCAGGCTGCTGGGAATGGTTTGTCCTCCAAGATTCCCCAGGCCTTAGCAAACTCCGCCTTTACAGCCTTCAGGATTGGTGGAAGGAGGAAGGCCTCCGGCAGCCCTCCCTTCCTGTCAGAAGGAGGGAACCTGGTTTCCATAGCAACCCAGAAACAATCCTGGCCTTGTTTTGCTTATGATTTCTCTGTAGCCCTCTCCTGGAACACTATCATGGACCCCTTTCACTGACCTCCAACTTCTGATTTGAGGTGGAGGCCCATAGAAAGGTTAGAGCAGGGGGTGCCATCAGGCTGGTCTTACTTCACCCTAATGTTACCTATTAAGACTAAAGGGGCAGTGACTTTTCAGAGAAACGGGCTTCCAGGCGTCCTCTGACCTCTCAACTTCCCAGGGGCTGCAAAAAGCAGGGCCAAAAGGTGGCATAGGATGAAAATTCTGATCCAGGCTTGCTTTCTAAAGGACTAGTACAGACTGGGGTTGGAGGTCAGGAGAGAATGAGGGGGGGGGATCATTTGTGCCCCTTGGCCATCCAGACCCCCCCATCCTCCTTGACCTGAAGTCCACTGTTGTCAAGACCAGAGAATGGAGATATAGAACATTAACGTATGTCAAGTATAAGTGAGTGGCACCGAGGGGCATAATCTGTTTTTCTAATATGACCACAAGCAGAGTGTTAGAAGAATTAGGCCGACAGCTGCTGGTCTCCCCACCACCACCACCACCACCCCGCCCTTTCTACACCCCCCTCCTCGCTCTCCCTCTCCCTTCCTCCTCGGCATTTGCACACACCAATGGCAGCGGAGCCCTGCTCGAGATTTCTCTTAATCTTCCTCCGCCATCCTGTGCTCTTTCCGCAGGCGGTGCTGCGAAGCCGGCAGAGCCCCGCGTCACACCTTACTGCTCTCTGAGATTGCTCCACAGAGAGCTCAAGGAGATGGCAATCGGTGCTGATGCCGGCTGGCAGCAGTTGCAAGAAGGGAAGGAGGAGAGAGAGGGAGGAGGGGAGGGGAGAAAAAGTTGGCACAGATACCAAGTTTTTCCCTAGAGAGACTGGGGGGCGGGGGGCGCAAGAGAAGAAAATGACACAGGGGAAAGGAAGCAAGGAAAAAGAGGCAGAGGGGGGGGGGGAGAGAGAGAGAGAGAAAGAATATGAATGAATTTGTTTCTTAAATCCATATATGGACATCGCTACCCCACCTCACTCATGACCCTCTAAAGATCATACCACCCAGCAGTCGGGGTTCCTACACACACACATACACACACACACACACTCACAGCCACCTGGAAATCAAAGTAGCCCAAGCATGTTGTGTGTATTTGTGCAAGGCAAGTGTATGTGTGTGTGTATACGCCTGTATGTTGTCTCTGTTTTGGATCGCAGTAGAATGCAGTATGTAAATGAGATGGTTATTACCGCAATGTTCATCAAGCTGAGCCGAGAAGACATTAATAGCCTGATGAATATGCATGTGAATTTGTTAATTAAGTTAATTATTCTGCTGAAAATGCATTCGTCTTCCAAGGACATTTTCCCAATGATTTTTACATGCTCTAGCCATTAGTCATGCTATATTTTATCAGGGAAATGAGTTTGCTTAAGTTGTAAAGAGAGAGAGAAGAGAAGAGAAATAGAGGAGGGGGAAAGGAAGAGAAAAAAATGAAAGAGGAAGAAGGAAAATGTGTTGAAGTTGAGAGTGGGAAGGCATCTGAGGCCAGCCTGAAGTTTGAGGCCCAGCTGGCTTTTGAAGCCTGCCCTCAATTTTTATGGGTACCTTACTCTACAATTTTTTGCCCTTATTTTGATGACAAACTTTTTTTTTCCAGTGCCAAATTTCCAACACATTAATTAATTGTTGTAGCCAATTAACTGTAGTTGTGCAAATGAGTTTAGCACTAATTACCATGCAGTGCCTGTAATCACATAAAAAACTTGCTGAGAAGAGAGAGGAGAAAGGAGGAATGGGAAGGGAGTGATGATAGGAGAGAAGGGGACCTGGAGTAGAGAGGCAGCCAGAGAGAGAGAGTAAGCAGGGGTCCTGAGCTTTCCTGGTTAGGAGCCATCTTGGCTGCGAGGGAAGAGAGCTGTCTCCCAGCCACGTCAGGACATCTGACAGTCGGGGAATCTCAGTGGGGATAAGAGCTGGTGAAGAGTGGTCTCCCTTGTGTCTAGGAACTTCCAACCAAAAGGCAGATGCAGAATGGATATCTCTGGTTGATTCAACGCAGTTTAGTCCCCATATATCCTGAAGGCCTCCATGTTTTCCTCACATGGCTGGAATTACTTGGTAAGGATGGCGGGTGCCACTGTGAGAACATGTGCCGTTTTGATGGGCCAAGGGAGGTGGAGAAGAGTGCTATGTGCAGTCAGCCTGGTCCTGGAGCCATAAGTAGATAGGGAAAATTATTATGAGTCCACAATCACTGGAAGAGGCCAAGGGAGCAATAGTAACATCAACTACAAAAGAGCTAGTTCCAGCAAGAGGTGGGAGGAGGCAGCCTTTGGCCAGATACAGCTCCCAAGAGAGGAGCCAAACCTTCTCTCCTATAAGTTGGCATCTCTACCATTCATCATGTCTGGGCCAACTCAGGTTTCTACCTGTCAGCTTCAACCAGTCACCAGAGGCTCAGGGACAGACCAAATGATTTCTACAACTCCTGACTTAATTGGAGGGGAAGAGCAGTGGTGAAGTCAGGACTGAACACTGGACTGACTTTTTAGCTCCCTCTCTGTTTGCCCTCTGTACCTAGTTCCAGACACTGAGACTGCCCAAGGTGTATGTAGTACATGTGGAAATGAACTGTAGTTCCCCTCACTGCAACCAAACAGTCCACAGGCCAATGCTCTATCCACAACCAAGGTGCTACATCTCCCTTACTCCTCCAGAATAGAGAGTTCACTTTTTGTCATAGGCCTCATTTTCCTTAGACCTGGCAAGAGACACATTCAAGTTCCTATTTCCAAGGAGTATCTTGCCTCCTCATTCTCTGATAGACAACAAAAGGGTGGATCCTCCCTTTCCCATTCCAGGTCTTGGGTCTCTGGACAGGTGGCCTGTGGGCTCCGTCCACTTCAGCCTTGTTCTTCCCTGACAAAGTGAAAAAAATTTCAAGGACACATGCCTCACTGACCCTGCTCAACGACACTACTGTTCTTCTAACCTATGAATCAAAGTTAGCTGTGATGACCTGAAGTGACCCAAGATGCTCCAGTGTTCTTCATGCCTCCAACTTCTCTCTTCCAACACACCCTTTTCCCAGCAACCTTAGTCAAGGTCTGAGAAAGCCTGGGGTAACAAAAGAGCCCTATTATCTTGGATTCCAAGATATCTTCTTTGCCATTTAATAGAATGTGATAGTGGGAAAATCCTTTACTATGAGTCTCATTTTTCCTAGTCTATGAAATGGAAATAATAGTGCCATGCCTGAAAGATTAAGAAGCTTAATGATTGTGAAGATAAAACACTCAGCACACCAAGTGAAAAGAGCTAGTTCATTAATTCCTAATGAGTACAAAGCATTCTTTTTTTTTTTAATCCTCACCTTTGGATATGCTGAGAGAGAAGGAGAGGGCAAGGGTGAGGGCGAGGGCAATAGAGAGAGAGAAAGGGAGAGACACAGAGAGAGAGGCATCGGTGTGAGGGAGAAACAGTGATCAGTTGCCTTCCTTACATACCCCAATCGGAAGTGAATCCGACACCCAGGTGTGTGTCCTGACCAAGAATTGAACTGGCAACCTTTTGGTGCACAGGCTGACGCCCCAATTGAGTCACTCCTGCTAAGCTAAAGTATTCTTTAACAGGTGAATGGTTAAACTGTGGTACATCCACATCACGAAATAAAAAAAGGACCAAGCTATTGATACATATAAAAACATAGATGGAATCATGCTGAGTGAGAAAAGTGAATCCTAAAAAGCTGCATAGTCTATAACTCCATTTTTGAAGTGACAAAATTTTAGAAGTGGAGGATAAGATTACTGTTTGCTAGGGACTGAGGAGTGGTGTTCAAACTGTTCAGTATCGTGACTGTCGTGACAGATATTCAAATTTATACAGTTAATAAAATTGCACAATGCACACACACACACACACACACACAAACAAGTAAAACTGGGGGAATCTAAATAAGATTGGTGGAGTGTATCAATGTCAAGATATTGGTTATGATATACTGTAGTCCTGCAAAGTGTTACTACTGGGTGAAAGAAGGAAAAATGTATAAGGGATCTCTCAAAAATGCACTCACACTCTAAGGTGCCTGGAAAACACTAGGTGGTGCCGCTACCCTGATGGCTGTCTTTGCCAGTCTACCCAAGTCAAAGGTATGCTTCCAGGCAGAACACTGTCTAAGGTGCTCCTGGCTTGAGAGGAATGGGAATGGGGAAACTCACTTATTGGGGAGTCTGAGTCAAGGGATTGGGACTTCTCTTTCCAGAAGACTGTCAACCCTGGTTTCACATCATGAAGAAAACTATGGACATTCTCCCCAGAATATGCTTACATACATATTGGACTACAATCATGGAGTCTTTGAAGCAATGTTAGTCCTGCTAACTCAATAAAAGTTATAGACACTATTGCATTAACCCTTGCTGAATGAGCAGCTACTGAGTATCAGGCACTGTCCTAGGTGTTTTACACACATTATTTCACTATATTCTCTCCACAACTGTAAGACAAGGATAGTAGGGCTCAAAGAGGTTAAGTGACTCACCAAGGTGACACAGCTGATAAATGGCAGAACTAGCACTGAAACCCAAGGCTGTCTGCTTAACACATACTACATTTATTTTATTTTTAGAAATATATTTTTATTGATTTTAGAGAGGAAGGGAGAGGGAGAGAGAGATAGAAACATCAATGATGAGAGAGAACTACCGATCAACTGCCTCCTGCATGCCCCCAACTGGGGATTGAGCCTACAACCCAGGCACATGACCCTGACCGAACTCAAACCTGTGATCCCTCAGTCTACAGGCCAACATTCTATCCACTGAGCCAAACCAGCCAAACCAACACATACTACATTTAGAAGGACTGAAAAGGGATATACTGTGTGAATATTGCACTGAGAGTCACATCTGGAGGAGCCCCAGAAAAGTAACCCTGTTCTTCCAATGCCCGTTGGGTAGTAGACAAAGACTTAAATCCATCCAGGCAGAAGCAAAATCTCTGAAGAGAAGTAGGCCCATTCTGAAGTCTTACATCCCATGAGTTTTTCCAGATATCTAACCTCAAGCCTTTCTGCTAAAATCTGATCCCTTTCCCTCTCATTTGCAGTGGAGATGGTGAATACCCGACATGGTGCCCCTCCATGAAAGGTCCTAGGTCAGGAGGGGATAGAGCAGCTTCTCCTTCCCCAGTTCTGTTGAGGCCACGACTAACACAATTCAGTCCCTTTGGTCTCTTGGGTCTGCCCCAAAGTATCAAACCAAAGATAAGCAAGAGAAAACGGGCCAGGAAGAAAAGCAGAAAGAAATAGCCTAACCAGACAAGGAGACCAGCTTGGAGGATGGCCTGGGAGTCCCTCAGGACCTTGGTGCCAGGAACAGGTGAAGTTAAGGTGGGCAGTTTTTCTCTCCAGGCTCAGCAGCCAGCTTTGCGTTTGACATCTACCTAGCTGTGGAGTTCTGGCCAGCATCCCTCATGCCAGAGCCTCTTGTCTATCGTGACATGACATCTCTATAGAAAGGAGGGGGCTGGGTTCTGCCACTCAGTATTTATTCTTCCTATGTCAGTACCACCTTGCTGAACTTGCTCAGGGCTAGGCAGTCCAGCTTAGAGATGCCCAGAGAAGAGAATAATCATGTGAGAAGGATGCCTGAATTTGGGTGCAGATTGGGGAAGGGAAGTCTTACCTCTCCCTCTCTCCATCCTTCCCTCCTCCATCCACTATTTTATCCTTCTGGATCCAAGCATAGCCATTGTTCACTTTGGCTTCCCTCACCACCTATCCCTATGGATAGGAGAGGGTTAAAGGCATGGTATGGGCAAGCTATAAATTTCCCATCGGTGTGGGGAGAATAGGACGGTTGGCAGGGAGGGGGCTGGGCTTGGGGGGAAGGGGAGCTGGGAAAAAGCCAGGAGGTTGTCTCTAGGTAACAATAAACACTGCAAGCAAGGAGCAGCTGTTACACTTACTCTCTCTGCATCACAATGCTGAAATAACACTAATAAACCAATGTGCCCAATGCACAGGCATACACGCATTTAGGACTGGGCTCCACAGTTCCCATAGGGCTGCCCTCTGCTTTGGGTCAGGGCCCTTGGTACCAGTGGACATACCAGTCTTGGCCTGGCTATCCTTGTGGGGAGGATGAATGTTTATGGGTCAGTTTCAGAGTGGCAGTCTCAGAGTCAGGGGAGTAGCAGAGACTGGGGACTCTGGGTTCAGATCCTGGTGGAAAGTGTTCAAATAGGATAACTCTTGAGTGGGTGTTGGGAGGAGAGAAGGAGAGCAAGAGGGAGAATAGTATAGGGAACAGGCAACTACTTACCAAGTCTTGGAGGGGATGAAATGGCCAGGAGTGGAGTTGAAGGAAGGGAGGTGCATGATAAGGAGGGCTAAGGAGAGGTTTGAGAAAGAGGAGAAACATAGAGTATTGAGGAGTGATTCTTATATTTCTCTCACTCACTCTCTGCTTCTTACTAATACATCTCACCGCACCTGGTGCAACCCCTCAGAGTACCACTATTATAGCAGAGCCAGGTGAGCTTTATTTTGGGTGTTCCAGTAGGGACCTGAGCTCTTGATGCTGTCAGGGAGAGTTGGGGAGTGGAGCTAGTCCCATGTTCCTATATAAAGGGCAGTTGGTCTCTTCCTTTCTCCAAACAAATCCATCTCTGGAGCTTCAGGAGCATCCCAGCAAAGAGCCCCTCTCCCCCAGTTAGCGAGCAGAGTCACCAGCAAAGAAAGCAACAGAAATAGGCAAATTAGTTCTTAGACTGTCAGAGAAGTCCTCTCCTCTTAGCCCATCCTTCTCTGAGTTTAGAGGGAGGA
>PVJC01003322.1:25530-71581 GCA_004026665.1 Murina feae
GAGAGAGAGAGAGAGAGAGAGAGAGAGAGAGAGAGAGAGAGAAAGAATCAGCACCTTTGAGGATCATGGTGTCTATTTCTAGGGAAGAGAGTCCAGAGACTAAGTGGTCTTATAATAATGATTTAAAAAACATAAACTCTGAAGTCAGGCGGTGTCACCGGGTACCAAGAGCTCTGAGCAAGCAAGGGCTGGAAGGAGCTTTGTCTCCCTGGGAAGCCCCTTTTCTGGATGATGCCCAGGAGCCCTGAGCTGCCCAGCACATGCGATGCCCAGTACCTTCCGTGCAGCCAATGGTTACAGTAAGAGCAAGAATGATCGGCCCCTCCTATCCTTGCCTCCCTGAAGCCTCTCACCGGGATGCTCAGCTTCTCCTGTTCTCTTTCCTATATCCCTCTCTTTCTCCAGAGCTAGGGCCTCCCCGAGTCCCCACAATCCAGATAAGAGATTTTTACTTATACACAGAGCTCATAGTAGGGGAGACATGGGCAAAAGAGAGCTCTAACAGGCCTGGGCCCCTTCCTTCCTCCTATTGTTTTCATGAGCTGCTCCCCGCCCCCACCCCTTGCCCCTGCCCATGACCTTAAGCTCAGCTGAGCTGCCAGCAGCCTTCTCCCTCCCCCTACTCCAGCCAAGCAGATATGCCCCCAAAGGGTCCCAGAGCCCACCATCTTCCTGCCTGCAGGGCCAGAGCCCCCTTCTTTATCACTAGGAACCTGCAACACACGCACACGTTGAAGCGAGTGAGCAAAGGAATGCAAGAGACCTCAGCATGTGCTCTGTGCTGAAGCAGAGAGCCGGCTGCCTGGATGGAGAGCAGAAGTGCCAGCCAGGAGATCTGGCCCACTTGGCCATACAGTCTTGAGGGCATGTGAAAGGAGGTGCAGGAAAGAATGGGGTAAGGAGGTTGTTTCAGAAGCAGGTAGCTCCTCTTAGATCCTTTTCTAGTCAGTCTCTTCTGGGCTGATGGACACCATAGCACTGTCACCTGTGAGATGCCTTCCTTTCCCTCCTCCATGGCTTTGGGAGCTATCGAGGGGAATCTGCTGATGGACACCATGGGACTGTCACCTCTGAGAAGCCATCCTCTCCCTCCGTCACTGCACGCTCTTCCCCACTGCTCTGTGTTTCAGAGGAGAAACAGAGGCTCTGTAAACAGGAGCCGCCCTAATAACCCCCCTGAAAAATATTCCACATGAACAGCCTGCCCTACGTTAGGCAGTCAGCTTCACAGGAGGGACTACAGGCCTCTTAGTTCCCAAATTTTCCCGATCTTCTCCCTATTTTCCCTGGTCTCACCAAGAAAATCTTCCTTTTCAACGCCCTGGCACAGTTCTCCTACTCTACCCCTACCCCCTGCAGGCCCTCAGGTGAGGGAGCTGTAAGGATTCTTTCCAGATTGTTTAGGGGGGTTTGAGGGAGCCTTCTTAACTTGTTGGGAGTAGAGAAGGCAGAGAATCAAACAGCCAAGAAGGTGATCCTGAGGGTCTAAGGATAGGGCAGGGTGAGGCTGGGGACACTTAGAAAGGAATATCTTGCTCTTGCCCAGGGCCTTTGAGGATATAAAATGGGGACTAAGATAGAGGAAAAGATAATTCTGGGAGTGGGAAAGGTGTTGGGTGCCTAGAGGTTGTGAGCAAGTTTCTACCTACACTGCTTTCCAAGCTCTCCGCCCATTCTTGCTCTAACCCCAGTTTAGTCTCATGAAGCACAGAACAAAGAGTGTTAAATGTTTTGAGAAGGAAGAAGACACCAAGAAAAGCCACCTTTGGTAACCTGCGGGACGTCCCTCTTCTCCTTCCTGCTCTCACTTCTCAAACCTGGTGTCTGGATAGTGAAGGAAGCAGGAAGTGGGGATGGGACAGCAGGAAAGGTGCCCTTTTCTCCCATATGGGCCACACCACACAGAACCAGACGGGCCTGGCTGAGAGCTCTGGAGATACCGCACGCACCACATGAATACAGGGCAGGGGCATTTCCGACTCAGCCTTCAGAGCCTACAGTTTCATTTCCATCTGTTCTCAGCTTAGACATGGACAACAGGTATAAGACCACTCCTCAGTAGTTTTTTTTTTGGAGGGGGGGGGTGTTGTTTAATTTTCTCTAGTAGCTTATATTGCGGCAGGGAAACTTGTGATAAAAATCTCAAAAAAAGCTCAATATTTAGTCATCATTGAGGGATTTATTTCTAGGTCAAGAAACTGAGATAGTTGGTGCATTTCCTTCTCTGTGGACCTTATAAAATATGGTAAAATCCCATGGAAGTGGGGGTGGAGTGGGATCTGTCTGCCTGGAAGCAAGGGAATACATAAAATAATATTTGGAATAGGCTGTTTAAGGGAAATGTCCCCGAGTAGTGCACCTGCCTCACTCCCCTGAGTTGCTTCCAAGACTCAGGAGCAAGAGACAAGAGACTCCAAGCAGTAGGGAGTAATATCCTGCTGACACTCTTCCCTTGACTTTCCACCCCACACCCTACCTGTGTACCAGGAACACAAAACAACACCAGGACAGGATTCAACTATTTCCCATCTCTGGCTCTCTGTTTCCACAACTATAAAATGAAGAGTTCAGCAAGATGAGCTCTAAGTTCTCTTCCTTGCAACAGTAAGGTTCTATGATTCATACCCCAAAGGCACAGACCTCATTTGCATGCTGTTTTGCATGTAATCTCCATGGCACTTATTTCATGTCTCAATGTACAGAAATATCTCTGAACCCTGCTCTTGTCCTCTCTCTCACCACAGTCTCTGGTTCTACGGTCCCTAGCTCTTGTCCTCTCTCTTCAAAGCTCTGTCCCCACCTTCCTTTCACTTCATGTTACAGCACTCACTGGGACAAGCCCAACTGGACAAAATCCTGGGAGCAAGAAAACAGCCTTACCTAATATTCTGGCTGCAATTTTGGGCCCCGGTACAGTCAACCGGTACAGTTCCATCCTTTTTTAAGCTCCTGGCAGTTGGGGGTAAATCCTGGCACCTCTCCTCAGTGCCTCCCCTCTTCCTCCACCTCACTGTTCTCCATGCCAGGACGCAAAGTGGCCAGTGATTGATGGGCCTGGGTTCCCGGTAACCGCACCCAGTGGCCCAATCCTCCTCCCTTACCCGATCTCTCCCCTGTCCCTATTCAGAGATCAGATTGTCTCATGTTGGTCCCTGAGGTCCCATTAATTAAAAATACATCCAATTAAATGGCAGGTGAAAACGTGCTATTGGAGCTCTCCACCCCCCCTTGCCCCAGCTTGGTCCCCCCACCCCCGTTAAGGCTCAGCTGTGATTTGAGCTGAGAAAAAAAAAAAGGGAGAGAGAGGAAGAACAAGGGAGAGAGAAGAGGAAGACATAGGGGTGGGAGTATGGCAGTGGGGGGGGGGGTTACTATTTGAACCTCTGCCAGGGTAGCATGTGCCAGCCTGGGAGGGTGGCACTGTGCCCTGGTGTCTAATTTCTGGAGGTGTGAGTAGGTTCAATCAGCTGGGTACCCAATTCCATTTCCCTTAAAGGGGCAGAGGAAGTCAAAGGGCATGGCTAGCCGTGCTGCCCTCCTTCTGGGCTTCGTGGGTGAAGGGCAGAAGTGTAAATGGTAGAGGGCCCTTAGGTGTGGGGGGGTGATGTTCAGGGGTTGGGAGAGTCTGAGGCCTCCATTCTTGGCATATCACTGCTCTTTCTGACATTGCAAAGAAAATAAAGAAGAGGCGGCTGGGACCCAGGTGGCAGGGCATGGCAATGTTCCCAAGCCAGGCTGTGCCTACCCCTGCCCACAGGAAAGCTGAGAAAAGAATGGAGGGAGGGAGGAAGGGAGGAGCCATAATTTGGGTGGAAGCAAATGGGTCAGATAGGATAAAATATACAAGGATGAACAACTATGTTGGCACTACATCCCTCAGCACTTACAGGTAAGAGGGTCTGAAAAGACTTGTTCTGTTTGCCCTTTCTCTAGGCAAAAAGAAACAGCAGTATTGTGAAGGCACCTTGACCTGGCCACCTGGCAGGCTGTGAGTAGGGTATCTCCCTTGATGAGCACTGATAACTCTCATTCTCTTCCACATTTACTATGTCCCCAGCATTTTGTTAGCATGTACCCCTTCCCTACTCCTGGTAAAGTCCTCTGGCCCCAGGCAATGCCAAGCTCCCGGGCACCAAGAGCTGTTGGGAGAGGAGCTAGGAAAGAAGGGATGACTAAGGGTGGCACTCAGAACCCAGGCAGGAATGGGGGTGGTTTGCCGACTCAGGGCCCCCGCCTGGACTCCTTGGCAGCCTCAGTACCTCCTCACTTCACTTTAATGCTAATTGGAGATTTTAATCTGCGCTGCTGCTCTGCTCAGGGTGCTGGGGGGAGCGCCAGCTGTGCAGTAATTCCAGCAGCACCGACTGTTTAATCAAGCTGTCCTCCTGGGGAGGGGCCCTCGGGCATGGGGGTAGGAGGGAGGAGCAGAACCTCTGTCATCTCTCTTAGCCTGTTCAGCCTGGAATGGCTCATGGAGACTGAGGAGCAGTTGTGTGGTGCCTCGCTCCCATAAGGGCGCCACTTGAATTCCCTCGCAGAGCCATTGCATGGTGTGAGGTCAGTATGAGGCTCACGGGCCAAAGCAGCCTCCACATCCTGCTTCCTGACACCTTTTTTGGCCCAGAGTCCTGGGGTGTCCTGGGGTCTCCTCCACCCACTCAGGATGCAAATAGCTATCAGACCATCTTGAGCTCTGCAGGTCTGTGCTGGGGGCACAGAAGGCTGAACTTCCCCACTCTCTGTCTTCTAGGTCCTCTCTCCAACACTCTCTCACTAACAAAGCTACTTCTCTTGAAACAACTGTAAGATTTTTTTTCTCTCTGAAAAGCACAGGTAGCCCCACCTCTGGGCTAAAAAGTGACTGTCTTAGAGGCAGGAGACAGTGGAGTGGACAGCTGGAGGATGCCACACCCTGAGGGAGAGAAGCACCTATGCAAATTGTTCAGTGCCTATAGCTAAGGGGGGCTTCCCAAGTTCAGCTGGGAACATACTGAGAATCAGGTCACTAGGGCAAAGTGTGCAAGGACTCAGGCCATTTTTAAGGAAGATAAGTGGGACTTAGAACTCTTTTGGCTTCTTAGGTCCCATTCTAGGCCCTCTTAGGGTCTTTCTGACCTCTATCTTGGGGAAAGGGTACCCCCAGTTGCCCAAATCCTATCTGCTAAAGGGCAGAGATTTAATTGGTCAGCAGCACCCTCGTGTGGCAGAAACCAAGACTGCAGCTGCCCAAGTGGCCCAAACAGCTTTGGGGCATCTGCCAGGAAGACAGGTAGGTGGGCAGTGTTATAAATGTCAGTGTTCTCTGTGCCATTAAGGTACCCCATGCATATTTACTGCTTAACCACTTCTGGGGAGCATCTCCTGCTTTCTAACACCTGCCCTATTCCTCCATCCACCCCATCCTAACTCCAACTCAAGGGGAGGGAGCACCTTACCCAGAGCTGGCACTTGTTTAAGCCTGCTGCCCATGTTGTCTGGATTGCACGTGTGAAAGAGGCACTGCTGAGGGAGGAGGCCTAAGGTCAAAAGGGTAGGCTGATGTTACCTTCAATGGCAGGAGAGGCTCTGGCACCTGTCAGCTCTCTACAGGCACCAGATAAGAGCTGCCACCTGAGCTCAAGACAGAGTATCACCTAGTGGTGGGTTCTGCCCTACAGCAATCCATTCTCCACTCCCTGGGGAGGTGTAGGAATGAACAGGGACTGACTCTTCAGAGTCTGAGATCCTTGCCCTCTGGAATGGGACACTTTCCTCAAAAGATCCAGATACTCTCTAAGAATGCCAGGCCACTGGGCAAAATACACATCTGGGGTTTCAGACTTCTAAGCCCAAGAGAAAAGCTGTCTGTCAGTAGACCTTTGCCTTCCAGTGTCCAATACTATGTTTACTGGTCACTTCCTCCCACACCCACTAAATGGGAAAAACGGTTCTGAACTACAGAAAGGGAATGGAAACTTAACAGAAGTTCTCACTAAAGATTAGGGCAACAAGTCACCAAGGCAGAGACCTGAGTCACTAAGGGCTTCCTCTCATTCAAGGTAGTTAACAATAGAGAGAAATACTCCCAGAGAGAAACATGCCTCTGTTTGGGGTAGGTGGGCAGGGAGGGGAGCACACCTACCTGGCAGCAGGAAGGTGGAGGTGAGTACTGGAGGCGGCTGGTGACCTCCCAGCTCTGGGCCTTGAGGGTGTGGAGAAGCGGCCTGTAGGCCTCTCATTCTAGTGTCTAGCACATTGTTTGGATAGGCGATCTCCCATCTAACCTGGAAGGAGGTGGAGAAGCTGATGAGATGCAGTAAGAATGGACAGCACTGCCCTATCCTGACTTAGAATAAAGGGAGAGAAAATGCTTATTGGGAAAAAGAAGGAGGGCTGTGTGTGTGCAGGAGGTGGTGGGTGAGTGGAGCAGGTGTTACGGGGGAGAGGCTGAGAGTCACCGACATCAGCATCTCACTATAGAGGAATATCCCTGAGCACAGCTGGCCAAGAGGAAAGAATGGGAATGAAATGACTGCTGATGCTAATAAAGGGGGTTACCTACTCTAGCCAGGAGGGAGAAATTGTTAATCAGAAGGTAGGATACCATAATAGGGTCAAACAAAAAGCTACAGAAAGACTTCCGGAGATCTTTGGGAATAAGAAAGTGTGTGTGTGTGTGTGTGTGTGTGTGTGTGTGTCCGTCCCTTACAAAAGCACGCCTGTGGCCTCTAATTGACCTTCGATCCCTACCTGGCTTGAGTCTGTGAAAGATATTGAATTTGCCAGGGCTCCAGATATCAGGTGACTGATGGACTTCGCCAAATTCCTCAAGGGCCATCCCTCCTGCTGCTACGGCCACCTGTAAAAGAAAATGACAGGTTATATTAGACATGAGACAAGAGACTAGATACCAAAGAGGGTTTCTGGTCTTTTACCCAGGAGCATGGCCTTAGCAGATAACAGTGATGACAGTCACCATTATCCTAATTCCCTCCAACCTAAACATGAAGCCCAGAAGGATCCATGAACCGTTAAGTATGCTCCCAGAGTTTTACCGGTTCTAAGAGTCCTACCTCCAGGGACCTAGTGCCCAGTCTGATAAAATAAAAACCATGGTTCCTATACTTAAGAAGTTAAGAATTCAACAGAAATAGAAGCCATGAAAGAATTATAAAGGGCAATGAAGGTTCAAGGTGAAAGCAAAGTTAATGCAAGAAGGTAAATGAAGGAGGTCATTTCGTTTTAGATCAGGTCATCAGCTGGAACTCAAGGCTCTTTTTATCCAAAACAGCTTCTTCAAGAAGGGCCCGGGGGGCAAAAAAGAAAAGGTCCTGTGAGACAGAAAAGATGTTTGCAGGACAGCAGACATGATAGAATTTGAGCACGTAGGTCCATCATACATTCCTTAGGTCAGTGATTTTTTTTGTCTTTTCATCTCCTGGCACACATGAACTAATTACTAAAATTCTGCGCATACCAAAAAATATGTATTTTGCCAATATGACCCCCATGCCACCCCCCAAAAAAGTATAATTTTGATTCATTCACACCAAACAGCTATTGTTGTGTTGGCTGTTGTCTTTTTTTTTTTTTAATTTTACAATCTAAAAGCAAAGAGGTCGGTGTCTCTGATTAAACAGTGAGGCACTGCATGTTTGAAACATTCTTGCAGCGCACCAGTTGAAAATCGTTGCCCTAGGTAAAGATAAATTTGCATGAGGATCAACTCCATATTCCTCCTATGCTGTCAGTTAGGGTGAGATAGAGAAAACATAAAGGCTTTGTACTAGGATCTATTTCTTTGTCATCAGCAGACAATGTTCATCTTGCAGGCAGCCCCTCTGACCTGAACCCGTAACTCTATCTCTAAGCAGCTGAGTGGTGCCTTTCTCCCTCCAGCATTCTGCTTCCAGCTTAGGGACTCTTCCCCTTTCTGATCATCAGTGGCTCCCAGTCTCATATGCATAAGCTACTTGTAGATACATCACAGGGAGGTCCAAAGAGGGAAAGGGTGTCTCAGCACCAGAGCAAGGCGACTTCACAACCTGCTATGCAGGTCAGCCCATTGGGTACACAGTTTAGGGCTTAGGTCACTGTGGAGCACCACTCCTACCTTCCTTCTGCCCCATCGAAGGAGAAAACCAACAACTCAAAACTACCCAAAAAGTGGGAGTTGGGGGGGGGAGTAGAGTTCCACACCCCGAATTTCCCTTTAATCTTAGGGAATATCTCATTTTACTTGCAGTTCTATAATCCCTCTTCTCATTCAGTGACTCCCCTTAGTTTTCCAGCAGGTGAGATGCCTTCCTTCTGATCTCGCTTTTTAATATAGCTGTGTTGTATAACACAAAGAAGCCTGAACTGAGATGTAGGGTAAATTCCTCACACTGCCTCTGAGGGTCTTCTGACTATCCCACCTCCAGAGATGGTGGCGAAGTGCTCCTTGAACTTTGGAGTAACTCTGACAGCATTAGGATCTTTAGTTCGACACGTCTGTGACATGCTTTCCAATGAATCAGAACCCTTGACTCTAAATAAAAATTACACTTGTATAATATGGAGGTCATTGAAAAGTTAGTCTTTGAGGTGAAAATATATAAGCCTTTTCTCAGTTTTTCTACCAATTTACCTTTTCCCCACAATCTGTCTCGTCCCCCTCAAAATCTCACAGCCCTACCTTCCTTTCCTAAGGAAGCTCATGACTCTCAGGAATTGGTGATCTTAAAGTTGGGGGCTCTATGCTCAGACTAAAATTCTGGTTAACATTCTGGCCTCTTGGATTCCAGTCTTGGCTGGAGGCCACTAACTACCTCTCTATGAAACTGTGGGCAAGGCACTTCCCTTTCTAGGAACTGTTTCCTGCTCTGTAAACTGAGAGGTGATCTGTAGGGTCCCTTTTTAGCTCTGGCCATTTATAATTCTATAAGGGAGAAGACACTCGTGTCTTTCCATCAGGAAGTGAGACGATCCTGCACTTAGCCCCTTCTCTCTAGGCCATTGCAGTAAGAAGCTCCCCTGCAGATTCCTGTCTTTCTCATGCTGCCTTAACTAAGGGACAAACAAGTGAGTTGGGAGACCTTCCTTTAAGTGCCAAACTCCTTCTATTATGAAAATATATATATTAAGATGGTGATCTAACTCTAACCACGAATCTTAATAAAGCAGATAGGAGACAAGGCAGGTAATGGGCAGGAAAGAGTATAATAAGCATGTCCCCTCACAACACACACCCTAAACTATTTAAGAGTCTGAGCGCACATCTGGCTTTGCCCTAGAGAGCCCCTATAAGTAGTGGCTGTTTATCCAATACAACTGTGTGTGGACATGTGTAAACACACTCAGAGCGACATAAACGTCCAATCAACGCACACACACTCACCCCTGTCTTCTCCTACTCTAGGCCACATATGCCTTGTAAGAAGCTATGGTTGGAGGAAACACCACAGCCCACTCTTCCCCCTCCCCAAAGTCAGAAAGGAAGAGTGAGACAGGAGCTACTTGGCTTCCTATAAATTGTTTTGTCCTTCCTCACAGCTGCAATCAGAAGCTAAGGGCTCCCGCAGGCCTTGTTCTGATCTGCTGCAGGCGATGGAGGGTTTTTGAAACGAAGAGGACTTGGCTGCAGCCCCATTTCAGCTGCCATTGGGGCTGGCTAATGGTCTCATTCGGGAAGACCCCCGCCTGCCGCACTAAAGAGTCCCCCGCCGACCCCCTCCCCAGTCCCAACCCAATTAATAAATGGGGGCTCCCACTTTATGGCTCTGGGAGCAGGAACCAGAGATACAAATGACCCCCAGGGAGGGACAGAAAAAGGCCTTCCAAGAATCAAGCCAGAGAACTGTGCATCCACTGACAGGCACATGCTGCCATAGGCTAGTCCTATCCCATTTTCGAAGCATGGAAGGGAAAGAAACTGGAAAAAACAATGTGTTTTCTTTCCCAGATGCGGAGTAGGATAGCACTCTTCAAGTCTAGGACACATCCCAGCAACTCTCTTCTACCTGATTTCCAATCTGAAAAGGGCAGAGTGAGGGTGAATCTCTAGGCACACATCACATGCACGCCTATTTTCCAGGGGTGGGGGGTGCCCCTCCCAGACTGCAATACGGAACATAGACGCATCCCATCAAGAGGTTAGTAAACATTTCCTACTTCTTAGTAACAAAGCAGCTACCACTTTCCAAGCTCTCATCACCATCAACAGCATAAATATGTCCTGGGGTCATCATCTTCAGGCTTTTATCCCTCCCCTCACATCCAAATTATCAAGCCTTGCGAATTCCTATGGACTCACTTCCTTTCTTCTCATTCCAATCTTACTCTAGTGCAGGCCCTCAGGGCTTCACATCTGAACCCGAAAAAGGGTATCCTAGGCAAGCTTTCCTGCTTCCTTCACTCAATACAGCTGCAAAAGTCTTCAACATCATATTCGTCTTATCATGCTCTCCTGTTACTGCTTACCGCGTCAAATTTAAATTCTTCATTCGGCCAACAAGATTGTTCCTCTGACTTCATTCCCTAGTATTCCTTCCTGTGCCACTCTGGCTAGTCCATTCACAACCCTCTGCACAAAACACACATAAACCTTCTTCCATAAATTTCCCCTCTCTAATCACCTTCCTCTCTTCTGTTCCATGTTCCCTATCTTCATTATCTTCAAAGAATCCTTTCTGGTTAACTCAAACATTTTCCGATTATTCCTTTACTTTGGCTCCCCTATTACTAACTTATTTTATAACCTGACTTAATACCAATTTCCTACTTCCCAGGTATGAGACTTATCCTAGCCCTGAACCTAAAGATGGGGCCCTCCCCTGATTTCCTCCCAGAAGTTGCCCTTTACTCCGGACATGACTCAGCTAATGAATTACTGCTCCCCACTGAAACAACCCCCCCCCCCCCCCCCGCAGTATAACTCTTGGGGTATATATCAAACAACTACAAGGAATACAATCTTCTTCTCAACATCAATTTTCAGGCTGTCATCTTCCCCTACCAATACTGAACTTGGCACTGAGTCTTTCCAGAATTACAAATTGTTTCATGACTTCCAAGTGTATTGCAAAACAAACAAAAAAGCATAGCCACCAGAATTTTGTTATTTCCTTGATTCACAGTATATAAACACTATTTTCTTTGAAGTTCCCTTACTTAGGATGAGAAGGCCCGTTTTGTTTCCTATTTCTAATATTAATCCTATATTATCAGGTCATGACCTAATTTTTTAGAATGCAAATCAATCCAAGGGCCAATAGTAATCTTCTAGCCCTGCCTCTAGTCTACTTCTGACCATTACATTTTTTTGGACGGGTCTCTAGGAATAGAGAAGTTATTCATGAGTCTCTTTCAACTATTCAGTGAATACTTCCTTAAATTAACCTCACTCTCAAACCTGATTCTTCACTTCCTCTAGTTTAGCCTTGTGGGGTTAGATAGGAAGAAGTGATCTGCCATTCCTGTGTATCTCCTACATATGTTCAGGTTAATAAGATTAATTTGCCACTTAATCTTTCCATTCCTTAGCTTCAGGTGCTTAAGAATCAAGGTAATAAAAGCAAAGCTCTTAGCACAGTGCCTGACACACGGTAGTTTCCTGACAATGTTAGTTCCTGTTGGCCTTCCAACACCTTAGGGTTCTCCTTTCTGGGCCTGTCCCCCTTCTCCCCCCTCCCCTCCCGGCTAAAGATGGCAGTGAACTAAACAAACTAATGTCCTTTAGCTCTAACATTTTGGTTAGTTTGCTGATCTATGTACTACCTTCACTTGGATTTAAAATGAAGGGGAGAGGAATAATGCTAGTGTTCAGGTTGACCTAAAAAAAAAACAAATAAAAAACACTTACAGTTTTAAAACTCCAAAAATACCAACAACTTTTTAATGTGATGCATCTATATCATTCCGTCCTTATTCCTGAATTTCTCTCTTGAGCTATGTAGATAGTAGTGCTAAGCAAAATGTCCCTATATTCGCTTAATATAATCTAGCTTTCTTAGTGAAAATGTCTTCATAACAACTTCCAGACCAAGGGTTCTAGGCCCAACCTCCACCCATAAAGGTAAAACTACTGTTGCTCACAGTGATGCTTTAAAGAGGCCCCCCTGAAACTGTGAACCTTTAAGGCATTATCCCCAAACATTCACTAGCCCAACCATAATTTTTCCTCCCACCTATAGCCCTATTTTTCTTTATAAGCAATTATACCCTAAGTCTCTTTCTACAGCTTAGCCAGGAGATTTGTCTAGTTCTCTCTTTCTCTCCATCTCCTCTTATTGTTTCTCCTTATATGAAACCTTTGGTCCGTCCCTAAACAGAAATTGCAAACACTGGTACAAGGCCAAACTCAGAAGTTCCTGAATTTATAAAAAGGGATCAGGCTCCTAAGCTTTCTGTCTTTGAATTCAGGCTCTTTTCCCCAGGGCCAAAAGCATTCAAAATTGCATTAAGCTTGGGGTGGTTGTCTGCCTACAGGCTGATCCTCACCAAGGGTACCCTCATTAGGCAGTGTTATAGTTCTGAGACACAGGAGGGAGAAGGATCCTCTTGAGACAGCCCATCTGATAAGCTCCTTAAAGCAGCAGTCGCCAACCACTAGCCTGTGGACCACTGGTGGTCTGTGAGGTGTGAAAGGTTGGGGACTGCTGCCTTAAAACAAGGAAAGACACCCTCCTCCAAGACCCAGGCTTCCTTCTTCACTTAGCTATGACTGTTATGTGGTAGCCTTTTTAAGGTCTCTCTATGCTTCCTCTTCAGGGATGGTTTGGTTTGGATAAAATGGCCTTTATTCCTTTAGGACTATCAACATTATCTCCAGTTTACAGCCAAGACATCCAAAAATTCATCTATTCTAGGTCCCAGGGAACCTATGTCTAATCTAAGCTAATTTACTTCATGGCTATACCTCTTATTCCTGAGAAGTATGCTATAGCTGAGGACTGTATATTCAGAAAACTAATCATCTAGAGAGTATTCAGGACTTACTTTTCATCAGCCTCTCTCCCTCAATCGTGGACTACTAATTTTCCAAATAGAGATATAATGAGACAATCCAGTGGCCAAAGCATTTTGCCACCATAGTGATTATCATCAGGGCATCAAGGCCGCCCTCATCTGCTTTCTGATGGATAGCAGGGCTCTCTTCTCACCAACCCTTACTTCCCACAGACACCATCTGCAACTGAGCGTAGAAATGTTATCAGTAAAAGCAAGTCTCAGGATATAAGGGGAGAGGATAAGTGAAGGTTGAGATACCCTCTGTCCTAGACTAGTAAAAAATCTTGTACCTTATACAACATAAATTAAAAGCGCCTTTCACAGCTAACAAAAAAAGCATGCTTATTTTGCGTTCTCCCTCATTTTTCACCCCAAAAGTTGAGGATCTGGAAGAGACATTTGTCTTCTGAATTGCCTCTCCTTATCCTTCAAAACAGTGAAGTGACAATCACTCTAAATACTCTGACAAGTTAAGCAATCAATACCTCTGGTAAGGCCTGACACATGTGAGTTGGGTAGTGAGTAGGGAAAAGAAAGAAAAATAGTAAATCAGAAGAAGTAGGTGAACTGGAGATGGAGAGGCAGCTGCATACGGTGAGTAGTAGTAGAGTATCACTAGTAATTCCTTCAGGTGTCATACTTTCCCCAAAGTCTCAACCCTGGCTTGGAGTAAACTAACGTGAAAGTATTCCTAAGGCTGTGAGAAACGCTACACCTGGACAGTAAAATTAATCCAAACGTCTAGGAATGTTCACCTTGCCCCTCAGGACAACCAGAGACTTAGCATTTCCTTCTCTGCCTTGGAATGGTTAAGTGTTTTCTTGAGGAACTCTACTTCCACTCCACACACACTTCAGGTTACTAAGTTGTGAACAGAGAAGTAACTCAATATCCCAAAACAGTCAACCTATGGGGCAATCTTAAATAACAATGGAAATCCCAGTTCAGCACCAAAAATATTAACTTCCTTAAAGCATTAACCTTACCATATAATTAAGGGTGCCTGTCTGGGAAAAGATAGTGCTGAACAAATTTAGGTATTGAACTGTATGGTTTCTAGTTAGAAACAGCCTTGGATGTGATAGGAATAAAAAAAAAAAATCCAGTTACTAGTAGGTCCTCAGCCTTTAGGCCCAAAATTGAAAAGGTAGCCATTGCTATGAGTGGAAACAATATACTCTACTAGAGTATATTCTAAGTTGAAGTTCACACTCCTGGTCATGAATTTGAAACATATAAACTCTGAAAAAGCAATTCTTTTTCTCTGGAGCGTAACCAGGAACACTGGATTCCAGGAATTGGAACAACCTCGAGCTCTCCATTCTCCTTCTGTATAAACATGTGACAGCCCACAGGTAAGGGGACATACTTAGACTTTGGGGATTCAAAAGCAGTTACCACCAGTTTTTGAAAATTCAATTTCTTCCTAATTTCTTGTTCTGGTGTACCCCGTAATTCTGTATAATTGCTAACCCCATTCATAATATCCTGATACCTGTATCTCCCTCTTCCTTTCTGTCGCTTGATGGGTTTTATCTGCTCTCTGCCTACTTGTACCACAACTAGCAAGAATGCAACACACACTACAAGAAAATAATTAGTTCTGTGTTCTAAACCATGAAAGAGAAAGGAGGGCAATTATCTCCTCAGGTGGAGATAAAGATTTTGGAGACAACAGGAATTTTAGCCTTACAAATAACTTTCTGGATTGGCAACGTATCCAGAAATCTCAACAGTGCTAGAAGACTAATTCCCATGCTGACCTTACTCATGGCAACATAGGACTGGTCAGGGCTGATGGTGGTGATCCTGGTTTAAAGAGACTATTCTTCAGTCCAAACACCCTCTTACCAATTTCCCTAGATGACAGTTGAACTCAAACCCACTTACCTCTCCCTTCAGGAGGAGTCAGGGTATATGAAGCTCAACTTTTTTGATGGCCTAGGACTACCATTATTTGTGTAACTGTTTTCTACTTTTAAAAAAATGACATCTTACAGTTTTCCCCAACTTTTTAAATTTTCTTGTTCCTAGTCTTGTGTTTTGAAACACCTGTTTAAATCGTGAGGACTTTTATTTTGGTAGTTTATGAATCTGCAGTGATCCTGCGACAAAGAATCCCTAAGATAAAGTGGAGGGGGAAAAATGCCTTTCATACCTAATTGGGTTTGCTCAGGGGGGGAACAGATTAAGAAGTAAATGCAATGGAGCAAGTGATATAGTAACAGGAAATATTTAATTTTCCAATCTCCACTTTCCATTTTTATAAACTCAAAGAAAAAATTTAATATATTACAAAATATCTGTACACAGACAAGGTACACCCAATGGGGGGCAAAAACAAGAGAGAGAAAGGAATACAGTGTCAGGAACCTAAATCAGGGAGAATGAGGCGGCAACTGACACTTTTCTGATATAGCACTCTCTCTTAAAACCTGCTAGTAACAATTTTAGTACTGTAACTATATATGCATATTATATATATATATACACACACACATATATATATATATACATATATATACATATATATACTATACACACACACACACACACACACAAGTGGTTGGATGATGTCTATGGCATAAGCTAACATAAGTTCTACTTACAAATTTGTGCTAACTGCCCTGCTTTTAAACATATAGATCTGATGTCATTTTCAAATCCTTATCATTCCTATAGGAAGTTGAAAAAAACTAAGGAAACTGGATTAAGCAAATTTGTTTTCAAAACCACAAAATAACTATGGTCAAACCAGTTTTGCCTCATTCGTGAACAGAATCAGATTTCTCATCTGTTCAAAATAATGTATTTAACTGACTTAATACCTCCCATGGTACAATACTCAAAACCACTTTTGAATATAATTATTTAAATTTATAGTTTTCTAATAGTCAAGTTGAAATTCTGCCAAACCTTTACTTCCATTATGTTTATAAGTAACACAGCTGAAAAATTAACAAATACCTGTTCTTCCTCCACACAGATTCCAGGATATGAGTTCCTTTTTTCCTCTGCTTTTAGAAATAGTCAAAATTACCAAACTTTTTTTTTCTTTCCATTTTAAAAGTTAAAATAGGGGTCTGGGGTTGAAATGGGATCATACACACACACATACACTCACCCCCTTCCCTAGTAGCAGGGAATGATGGAGACATAAGCATATCACTTAGAATATTTGGCATAATTAAAAATAAGGGGTGAGAAGGGGAAGAAACATTATTGATAACTGCTGATAATCAAAATATAATTAAAATGTATAGAGAATTTTATTCATATTTGATGGTAAACCAATTTTTTTCTCTCACTGAATATATCTTTAATCAAAACTGGGAAAGTGGGGCTCAGTGTCTCAAATTCAAATATTCTACAATACAAAGGTCCATGTCTGAGGACTAAGAAGTCAACAGACAAAAGGTCCTGTGTGGCTCAGTTGGTTGGGCATTGTCCTGTGCACCAAAAGGTTGCCCGTTCGATTCCCAGTCAGGGCACATGCCCAGGTTGTGGGCTCAATCCCCAGTTGGGAGTCGTGAAAGAGGCAGCCAACTGATGTTTCTCTTTCTCCCTCTTCCTTCCTCTCTAAACATCAATACAAAATCTTGAAGAAGAAAAAAAAGTCTAGATGAACTTTAATGCAACATGCCAATACCATGTCAGTGAACCTAGCAAATCTAATTGAATATACTGGTATAAAAAGCCATCAATGCCAAAATGGCTAGTAGGTTCTTTCTTATCAATGTTTGGCCCTGAGTGCAAGGTCAGACCAAAATCCAAAGAATAAAGAAATACACACACCAGGAATCTACCTATTTTGGTGACAGGAAAAAATAATCTTCATGTAAGTATTTGAAGAGGGTTCTTCTTTCATTTCTCTAAAGTTTTTTATTAGTGCATCTTTCTCTTACAAGTAGTCTTTAATTTTTTAATATAAGAACTTGGCATTGAAACATGAAACTTCACTTGAGTTCTGAAAACTATTCTCTTCAAGATGCTGAAGCACATTTGCCTTTTCTTTGTAAAAAAAGGAGCTAACCTACTTTTCACAAATGTCTAAGTCTGTGCAGATAATTTATATAAATGTGTATGTTCTTAAAACACATTATATGCTGGTACTCACATAGAAACAAAAGCCAGAATGAGAAGCCTCCCAAGTTATCCCACCCTGAAAGCCTTTCCCTTTTCCTCTTTATAATAAGGAAAAATACTTGCCATGAAATCATAACTTAATCCCTTTTACCAAAACCCAATCTCTCCAGAGGAAAATCCCTAAAGAATTGGCAGGATATACATGCAGAGATGTGTATATGTCAATACTGTTCTTTCTTATGTTCTGCTCTTTCAAAAGTATTTTTTTAAAAGGTCTCAGGTATTGAAATATCATCAGAAAAATATCTATTCTAAACTAATTACATTTCCATGTATTTTTAGGATGTTTCTTTTCTCTTTGACAATATTAAAATGCTCTGTTTCAAAGGTTTGGTTTTTTTTGTTGGTGTTTTTTTTTGACATAAAAATATATGTGTAAACAGTATGCTAACTGCTCTTACTAGTCCTCTAGGTCTGAAGGCATCATCTCTAGTCCTAACTCAGCAGCAATGGCCTAGGCTGTCTGCATTTATAAAACAACTTCACCATCAGAACATGGTTTAAAAAAACAAAAATAAAAAAACAACGAAAAACATTTTAGAATTGAAGAGTTACAGAGAACAAAAAAGGAGTTTGAATTTCCTTTCCTTTATTTCAAAAAAGGTAAAGAATTATCCCAGGTTCTTGGGCATCTCAACCATTAATTTTTTTTCCAAACAAATGCCTCAAAAAGAGACAAAGAAAACCTCTATGAAGATGAGGTAAAAAAGAAAAAGATGGGATAAAAGTCTACTTACTTGCCCAAGAATGCCACTTTCTACGACCTGCTTCACATACAGGAAGAGGGATCATGTCTTTTGCCAAAGCAGAGCAAACTTTAAGGATGAGTAATTTATTTGGAAAAAAGGAATGTTAAAGATGCTCAATGGGGAAAAAAGAAAAGTTTACTTGAAAGCAAAATGTGAGGTGGTGGAGAGGAAGGAAACATTTATTTAAATCAGCCAGTCACTCTTTGCCCCTTACAGCAAAAGCCTAAGAGCATCTCAAATTTTGTGAACACTATTCTTTCTTTAAAAAACAGAACAAAAAATCCAAAAAATTAAATTCAAAAGAACAAAACATAAAAAAATAACCCTCAAAATTTGAAAACCTAAAGAGTCTCTCCTGGGCCATTTCAAAAACTGAAACTGTTCTCTTTTTCTTCTGCTCAAGAAATGCGGGCAATGAATAAAGCATTTACTTTTCTATTTAATGACCCTCTCCAAATTCTCTACTTGTATTTACTAGGTAGAGTTGAAGTAAATGTTCTGACTATAACCAACCCATCCAGGGGGAAATGCTGCCAACATCGTTATTTCATGTCTCGGGCTTAGTAGCAAGTGAGCAAGGAATACAATGAATAGCTTTGAAACAGCCGAATGCAGAAGATTACCTCGCTCTGGCAAATGATTTCATTAAAGGTTCAGAGGACTGGATGGAGGAGGATGGACAGGGAAGGAATCTTTCAGGACACTGAAGTCTCTGGGTTAGTAAGGAACTCCTCTCCCTCTTCCCCCTCTTGGCGGGACTCTTGTAGGCCCCCGATAGAGTTTTCCATAAGCAGAAGACTGAGCAGGGCCCCCCCAGTTAAGGCCTGCTCCTGAGCTGCTGACTCCACTGGTTCCTGGCCCCAGCTCCCCGAAGTTTTGCAATTTGGTCTCTGCATGTGCCACAGAGTTGCTGCTTCCCTCGGCCTTCAGGAATGGTTGCCCGACCACTGAGTGTAATGCTAAGGGGACCCTGGCAAAACGTAGGTCCTGGTCCCCTGGAAACTGCACTGACCCTGTACCCTGGTAACTGCTGGACTCCCCAAGGTGGCTCACAGAGCCTGAGAAGGTCCTGTTCTTCACCAGGGTCTGGGCCAAGGATTCTGTCAAGGCTGGACCAGAGCTGCGTTCATCAGTGTCAGTGGCACTGAACCCTGTTTCAGGCCCATCAGTGTTTCCGTAAGTCCTGTTGGGATGGGGTCGGGTAGAGTATTCCATTGGTCTCAAGGCCTGGTGCTCATGTGGCAGGTGGCCAGGAGGCTCTGCTTCAGGCTGGGATAAAAGTTGTAGCAAGGCGGCTGTCACGGCTGGGTTCAACTCCTGGGGGACGCTGGAAAGATCGCCTTCAACCAGAGGGGGTGGAGGTGGCGGCGGTGGAGGTCCGGGGGGCTCAGGGGGCCTCTTCTCTGGTGGAAGAATGTGAGGAGGACATGCTGTGGAAGGGTTACTTCTTTTAACACCATCTTAAAAATCACATGTGATTATAAACACACACACACACACACACACACACACACACAAATACTACCCAACATAAACACATATCAATACAAATAACCAAATATATATAAAGAATAAAATCTTGGGATCAAGAAATTTCAATTTATAAATAAAATCAAGTGATTAAAAGCAAAACAGTTGCATTCTGGATCTAACAGCTGTTGTAAAAAGATCATATGTTTCAAATATTGTTCTGATTTTTGTCTGAGATTTCCTCCATTTCCTTCCTTAAGGAACTGTTTTAATAATGTAGGCTGTTGGCAGCCTTCCTGCACCTTTTTGCTGTTGAATCAAACATTAATGAAAATAAAGTAGCAAGAAGGAAGATGAGAGGGAACAATATACATGCTGTGGTCACATTTCTAAGACATAATATTTGCTGTACAATGGAGACCTTGCATGGACTTAGCTAACACATTTTACAGAATGCTTAATAATAATGTTCACACCTGAAATAGAACTTAAAGAACATACAGGAGAGATGAAATAAAGTAAAAAACCTTTCATTATCATGTATAAATATACACTTGATTCTCCAAACTTTAGTCCCTCTCCCCATAACCACATTCTGAAGAATGGAATATTAACCACCATACTGTCATTCAGCTTCCTATGTTATAGTAATTATAAAGACTAAAGTAATCTATAATAATTTTCTTTTTTGTTTCCCAACCTCCTGCATTTTTTCCATGCTGTAAGAAAAATTACTGCCCTGACCAGTTTGGCTCAGTGGATAGAGCTTCGGCCTGCGGACTCAAGGGTCCCAGGTTCGATTCCGGTCAAGGGCATGTACCTTGGTTGTGGCCACATCCCCAGTGGGGAGTGTGCAGGAGGCAGCTGATCAATTTCTCTCTCATCGATGTTTCTAGCTCTCTATCCCTCTTTCTTCCTTTCTGCAAAAAATCAGTAAAATATATTTTTTTTAAAAAAGAAAAATTACTATAGTAATGTCATGCAGAATGGGCTGTTGATAAACATGTTTATTTTGAAGACAGTGACAAGAACTGAGTATTCAGAAATGTACTAAACTAATATAATACTGTCTTTCCAAAGATCTTTGTCTTTCTAAACCACTCCCCAGACTTTTCCCCACACTGCTGGCTAAATTTGCCAAACATGCCAATCGCTGTCTGAAAATGAACTCCTGCCAAGACAGCAGGATAGAGATATAAAATGGCATGAGTTTGAGAACATAAAAAAACCAAGAACAGTCAAAACAGTACATTCAGAGTTGGAAGTTACCCTGCTGAAAAAAAGGCATAATGTTTTGGGATAGCTTCCAAATGATAGATTTTCTGTTCCCTATATTTTGAAATATCCATATAGTCAATTCTTATTATCTGAGCTAGTAATATAAAGTCATTCCTCAGACAAGGCAAAAGTAGTTTTTAGTTATAACTAGATATTTTGGTAGCATATTTACCACAATTATATTTTGCAAAGATTTTTAAAAAAGTAAGTATGAGCATGCAGATGAAAACACTATAAAACTGTGAAGTTACGCAGTGGAAGGATGAGGTCAGATGCTCTATGTAACATACAAATACAAATAAGGGCGACCAACAGTCCCAATTTACCAAGGGCTGAGAGGGTTCTTAAATTGCCAACTTTCACTTTTAAATCAGGATTGCAAGAGACAAGCTGGTCACCCTACATACAGTACCTGCTCAAGGAACTTGTGGACAGACTGGCTGGTTGACTAGGTAGTAGGAAAAATGAATTTAAGGACAAAAAAATTAGCTATGGAAAATTCACAACCTGAAAAGTAGACATCCTAAAAAAGGAGAGCTAACCGAACTACATAAAAACATCTATAGACTTCAGAGATTTTTGCTGCCAATGCTACATATCTCACTACATAAAAACATCACAGTACTGATTCGTTTTTGAAGTATTTTTGGACAATGCATGAAACGGACACCACGTTGTTGGTGGTGGGTTTTTTTTTGGTATGTGTGTGTATGTGTTTTTTTTTTAATGCTGAGAGAAAATGATTTTAAAAATACCCAACTGCAAAAGTGAGCAAAACTAAACTTAAACTTTTCCAGATATACTACTATTCACATTTAAAATTTGTCTTTTATGTAATTAGCCTAGTTGTTTCGGTAATATAAAGTCATATTTTGAGCTCAAAGTTTTTTACATGTATGAGGATGAAAACTATTTCAAAGTAGTAAAAGCAGATGGATTGTAAAAAACTATTAAAGGTTAATAAAACTTTGTTTTTAATCCTCACCTGAGGACACGCTTTCATTGAGAGAGAGAGAGAGAGAGAGAGAGAGAGAGAGAGAGAGAGAGAGAGAAAAAGAGAGAGAGAGAGAGAGATAAAAATCGATTGGTTGCCTCCCATATGAACCTGTAACCCTAGGTGCGTGCCCTGACCGGAATCGAACCCACGACCTTTTGGTGTACGGGATGACACTCCAACACTCCAACCAAGTAAGCCACCCAGCCAAGGCTAATAAAACTTCTTAAAGGAATTAAAAATAAAGATCACATTTAAAATATACTGTTGTTTAGTGTTAACAATATTGCCAATCTTTAACAGTCTGTACTAATGAAGGAGGTGTTAATGAAAGGTACAAATAACTTTAAAACTTTATTTGATTCATCAGTTTTCAACCGTAACCCTTTCCCAACAAGTATAGAGACACTAAACAGCCAAAGTGATAGATTTTCACCTTCTGCAGCTTATTTAGTCTGCCCTCTGGTGGAAGTGCTAATGAACAATAAAATGGCAGAAACAGGCAGCAGGGGAGAAACAACAGGAGAGACACAGGAGACACCAACTGGTTAATCCAGGGGTGACTGTATAATAGGAGAGGCATTTTATTCTCCTCTGAAAAGTAAATCCAACATTTTTGACCATAGGCCAGGCCTTCGTTTTGGTTCAATTTCATCATTTAGCTGATAGCTTATTGGCTCTATTATTGAGTGCATTTTTTTCAATTACTATGCTATGTAATTTGAACCATTTCTTTCAGGTATTTTGATTATAGCTGATTTTTTTTTTTTTGTGGGGGTATGAGAGATGATACAAAGAAGCCTCCTTTAATTCTAGATTAGCTTTCTCTGTTATTCCATGTCCTGGAGTCAACTGAAATTAGATGGCAATATAGCAAAGTGAATTAAGAAACACATTAAAAGGGTACACAAGTTTTAAATTCTGGTTCTGCCAATTATATGGTTCCAGCAGTGGGACCATCGACAGTTTTTTTGTTTGTTTGTTTTTTAAATAAGCAGGCTAATTTATACTGGCTGGATTGCAGTTTCCCTATCTGTAACAAATTTTATTTGTTATCTTCCAATTTTAAAAAGCTTTCCATATGAAAAGTGGCTTCTATATTTGACTCTATACCAGTGGAAATAAGGCATATACTTTCTGTGAATGCAGGACCCTGAAGTTGAAGATTAGTGAATCTCTTCAACCCTTGTACCTCTTCTCATTCCCCAATTCATAGGGTCTTCATGGACAGCAAAAATTTCCAAGGAGTTGAAAACACTTTTAAAGATTTTGCAAATAGACTGAATCAGAATTCATTAGAAAAACTTCTTTTCCTTCTAATAAATTGCATGCTGGTCATGTGAGATCAAGGTATAACAAATTTATTTCCTCTTATAAGTTTTTTTCCTTTATATAATGCTCAGTTCCTAAGCTAAAATCCATTCAATTGTCTCTTTCAGAAACACATATTTTAAAGGAATCACTTTTACATGCTATTAATTTTTGAAAAATAAATGTATGGTGTTATCTATTTAGAAATATCCCCAAAAATAAATGTATGGTGTTATCTATTTAGAAATATTCCCAAATTATTCTTCATGAGATAACAATGACGTTTTATTAGGGTTTTCTTGAATAAATCTTCCAGGCAAGACTCTGTTATCCAGCATTCACTACACTAGAGTATCACTGCCTATTTGCACAATCTGGTTTGTTTGGAAGGCAGATTTTCAAGAGTTAGTTGGTCACCATATACACAGTAGTTCAAATACATCACTAGTTATGGTTGTGGTTTCTGTGGGTTAGAACACAGGGGCTTTACTTACCTACCTCCTAAGAAATGGAAAAACAATCAGTATATGAAAAGGTGCTTTGAAAAGCTTTGAGACTTAAATAAAAGAAGCCAGACAAGAAATACATCATTTGTTGGTATGTTCTCCTGTAGACTAGGTTACAGAAAAACTGAAACCGATGCCATTGATGTGAAAAAGAAAATGTTAAAGAGATTTTTAAGAGGATCAACAGCACCTGAGCTCAATGAGATTCATGACCGGTCTGTTTACCTGCTGCCTCCTCCTGTGGCATTGTGGGAGTTCTTCGGGGCCCCTGTAGCCCACTGTTCTTGTCACTGTTGTTTTCCTCCAGGTTGCCTGCTGGCTCCTGGGTTTTCATCAGCTGACTCAAGATAACTGCCAACATATTCTGCATGTCAGCTGGTGTGCTTGAAGCTTCAGGGGACTTCTGTTCTGCTGAAGGCTGGACCACTGAAGCTGGGGGTGCCTCCTTCACAGACTCCTCTGCGGCCATGGGCTCGGAGTCCTGCTGCTGGGAAGTGGCTTCTGTCAGGGCACTGATAGACTGGTTCAGGGCCTCCAGCTGCTGCTGTATCTCAGGGTTGGAGTGGATGTTAAGCAGCTGTACCATTTGAGGGATGCTCAGGTCGGTTTGGCTCTGCAGCAGATTCAGTAATACTGCCAATTCACTTTGATTCAATTGTTGTGTGATGTCACCGAGGCCTGTGGAGAGAGAGTGAAGCCAATATAAGAGGATGAGGCAGGGCAAAGACCTCTGCATTCTTCCACTGGCAATAGCAACTTAGAATATCCAGTGAATGAAATTCCATTTTAAATGTCTCATTTTTCATGCCTCAAATGGTCATGACACAATATACTATTCTTTTATTTTAATTTACTGACTTTAGAGAGGGAGAGAGAGAAACATGGATCTGCTACTCTACCCATCTATGCACTCATGGTTGCATGTGCCCCATCTAAGAATGGAACCCACAATCTTGGGATGATACTCCAACTGAGCTACCCAGCCAGGGCCACAATTTGTTATCCTTTATATTATTGCTTAAAAATGCATGGACTCGGCCGGCTGGTGTGGCTCAGTAGATTGAGCATCTCATGCACCAAGAGGTCACTAGGTTCGATTCCTAGTCAGGGCACATGCCCGGGTTGCAGACTCGATCCCCAGTAGAAGGCATGCAGGAGGCAGCCGATCAATGTTTCTATCTCTTCCTTCCTCTCTCCCTAAAAATAAAAGCTTTTTTTTTTAAGTTCTAAAAATAAAAATTCATGGACTAACTCAAATATCTCTGTATTATAAGTAAAAGTTATTTCATTTAACCTTTATTTATCCCTAGAAATCTGGTAATTATTCAGAGGTGTTTTTTAAAGTTTCCTGGATGATTCTAATATGTAGCCAGCATTGAAAATTACTGTTGTAGGTAGACAGGGAAGGGAAGGTGAACCAAGGAAAAAATATCTATAGTTCAGGAAAACTATTGTTCCCCACAGAAGAACTACTTTGTTATAACAGTTCATTATACAATTTTATATATATTTAAATCAGATAAGTCTACAGAACTAACTACATTTAGCAATTGTGATTTAACATCATTGGCTTCTAAGGTACGAAACCAAAATATACAGGGCTTCAAATTATGTTTTAGAGATCCATGGTGAACTAACCTTAAATTAAATTTGGCTCACCTAATTCACTGATTTATACCATACATCTAATTGAGATACAGTATTCTTTACTTCAGGAATAGAAAATACAGCCATTGTAGGCTTTCTAGACCACAGGTATAAAACTTGGTTTATCTTTTTTTCCCTATAATCAGAACACCAACCCCTTTATTAATGCTTCAGTGACTAAAAATCAAAACACACACATTCTTGCACTTAACTTTAAAACCTACCAAAATGTGCTTAAAAGAAGCACAAAGTCTCTACCCTAGCACTGACCTATTGTATCCCCAGCCACAGGCTCCCCCTTCACGGGAGCAGGCTGTGGCGGTGCTGGGCTGTTGCTCTTCACAGGCTCAGCACTTGTCCCTGAGGTAGTTTCTTTTCGAGAGGCTTTGGATGGAGGTGGCTCTTCTACCACAACACCACTCTGTCGCTGCCGTCGCCGCTTCTTGCTCCATAATTCATGACAATCCTGCCAGTGGGGGAGGCTGAAAAAAGACAAAGCAAAGGGGAAATGTGTGTGGGAATGTGGCAGTTAAACAGAAGAAAGAGAGAATAAAATGGGAAGGCAAAGAGCAGTGTGAAATGGAAAGAATAAGGAAAACAAAAATAGCCAGAGAAGTTAGTAAATAAATAGTAATAGTGTAAAAGGAATCATGGTATATAATAGTCGGAGGAAGTAAAAGTCCAAAAGCCTAAAAGACTTCTACAGTGAGAAATGAGGATTTTGCTAATATCAAAGACACACCTGCTATAAAAATGCTCATATTCCTGCCAAGTAGTTAAGACTTATATTTCTTGCTTGATACAACAATAAAAGAGAACTTTATTGGTCAAGCTTCAATTGGGAATAAATAGCATAGATGACAGGCTTGTTAATAGCTACAAAGAGTCAAGGCAAAGTGGTGATTTAAATTTTGGAATAACATAAGCATATCATGACGAAATCCCCCCTGTGTTACTTGGTCTGTGAAGATAAAAAAAACTGGTTTATTCTTCTTTCTGCCCACTGAATTTCCATTACTGGATATTTTCATTTGTAGGGTTTATTAAAATATTTTAATATATTTTCAGACTTTCCCATGATAACACAAACAGTCCTAGTAGGTCAAATCGTACTACAATAAGGATTACCATAACCAAAAACCTCTCTATTGCAAGAGTCCCTAAATTTCAGTAAAATGCTTTATGTATTTCAATCAATATTTATGTCTCAAAATTTTAGTAGTAAATTTCTTTGGAACAATCACATTTGTAGTTAGTACCTACTCATATATTAACAACCCATTCATTTCTCTAAGGTAGTCTTTCCATAAAAAAAGAAATGTCCAAAAATGCTGTCAGTGATAAATGAGAAGAGACTTATTTACCAGAATGTGAGATGTGACTGTAGAACTCTGAGAATCTTAGAGAGTAAGGAAATTCATAAAAGTCTAATGAAAGAGGGACACCTTCAAAGACCGCATTTTCTAAACTCAGGACATCTGACCTGACAGTGATGTAAACTATTTAAAATTAGCACTGTCCTTGGAAGTGTGGAATATACATGATCACCATAGACATAGGGGATTCATGTAGATGGAATAGTTAATAGCGAAAACTAGAAGAAATAAATTCAAAGAGGCTCTATATGAAAATATGCTGGAATCCAGGAACACAAGATAGCTTGAGTCAAATTAGAACAAATATACCTAAATCTATGCCTTGTTTTTGAAAAAACACACAACATAGAGCAATAAAAGCTCTTATCAGTCATAACTCTATTTGAGGATACCGCTCCATTTGGCATAGGGCCATTTGCAGTTCCTCTTAAATGTTTATTACTTTGAGTTTCTCATCTCCTAGGCTCGGGGAGGAGGTTAAGGGTCACTACATGGAGGATCCATCAGCACTTACTCTGGAGGATCCATTTTGCTGGGGTCAACATCTTTAAGGAAGTCACTCTGTAGGGTCTGCTCAGCTGTGCACCGTTTGCTAGGATCTAGTGTCAGCATGTGGTCCAGTAAATCAAGTGCTGCCGAAGGAATGCTGTGGGAAGGAAGAGAGAAAGGACAAGTTTACAACAAGCACATAATTCTTGAACCTGTAACCTGGTGTCAAAGGCTCTGAATTTCCAGTTTCACATAAAACTTTGGAAAGGTAGTTGGAAGGTGGCTATACAAGCAAGCAGGTTTTCTTCCACACAGAATGTTTTTCTTTTACATATTTTTATTGATTTCAGAGAGGAAGAAAGGAAGGAGAGAGAGGAAGGGAGAGGGAGAGAGAGGAAGGGAGAGGGAGAGAGAGATAGAAACATCAATGAAACATCAATGATGACAGAGAATCATTGATTGGCTGCCTTCTGCATGCCCTACAATGGGGATCGAGCCCACAACCCAGGCATGTGCCCTTGACCGGAATCGAACCTGGGACCCTTCAGTCCACAGGCTGACGCTTTATCCACTGAGACAAACCACCTAGGGCTCCACACAGGATTTAAGTGCTGTTAACAGGTAGAAAACATGAAACCAGCAATTACATTCTCTTTTCGTCTTGGTAAGATTAAAAAAAAAACCTGAAAAAAACATATATAATGTTCAAAATAAAATGGTTTTCTATCATCTAAAGCCTTCAAAAGAAAAACTACTAAAAGGCTGTGACAGGATTTTGTTAAAAATAAAATGCTTTCCTATGACGTGTTGCCGTAATAAATTGGGACAACACTAACTCCCTAGGTCAGGAAAAAGCCAAGTCCAAACCAAACACAAATCAAACACAGAAAACAGATGCACATTTTTGCCAAACTCACAAAGAGAACTCTTCCCGTAGACGCCTTCTATATTGCTTCTTCGGTTTCATGGTATTGAAGTAAGGCAGCTTGATAACATCAGGCCACACAGCTGGACAAGGGCTACCACAGAGTCGACTAAAAACAAAGCAGAAAGCAAGAACAAGGAAGTAAGTGCGTCAGCATCATGAATTCTGGGGATTCTAGAAGCAGAAACGATCACCTCCCGAGAGCTTATTAAATTAGACGGCATGCAGAAAGAAAAACCAGGCCTCACTCCTTTAAGGACAAAAGGAAAGGACAGAAAGAATTGGTTACAAGATAATGAAGAGTAAATACTGGCACAACTGTCTAAAATTATCCACAATATATTTAGTTTCATAAACATGTCTTTAATCCTCCATAGAGGTTTTCATTGCCAATTTTGTTCAGTTCAGTTAGTGTTAATTACAAAGGGCTGAGCTGGTCCTAAAATGTCCATATAAGAAAAACTGGCAGAAGAGAGCCTAAGACTGAAAATTTTGATGGAAAATTGAGTTTACTTCATAACAAATAATAAGTTATATACCACCTTCTAAAAAGTTTACATTAGCCTGCTATATTCTTTCCTTTAATTTTATTGAATAAAGCAGTCCAAATTCTTTCCCAACTCCAGGTCTTCCTAAAACCCTCTAGTACAGGTTCTAGTTCATAATTATCTGTTTACATGTTTTATCATTTATTAAACACTGAGCTTTTGAAGGCAGGGACCTATCTTATTTATCTCTGAATCTTAAAGTTTAACAGAGAAAGGAAATTATTACAAAACTGATTCAATAAAATGTGTGCTGAATAAATTTGATCTTAATCTAACCTAAGAATGAAATAACTATCCTGAAAATGGCATGCTTTTACATGAAGAAAAAAAAAAAAACACAAAGTAAATTAAAGAGTAGATGGAATACAACTTCTTTACATATAGAACACATGACAAAATATATGGTAAACCTGATTAAGTGAAGAGAAACTTACTTGGACATAAGGAACATAAAATCATTTAGTAAAATAACTGAAAAATGTTAGAAATTAGAGGATGTGATCATCTATCACATCTGGGCACTCAGAGCACATGCATAGCTGTACCTGATCAATTCTAGCTGCGCCAGCTCCAGATTGGCTTGAAAAATAGGCTTCTTTGTGAACAGTTCTCCAAGGATGCATCTAGAAAGAGTAAAACTGAGAGGTCAGAAGAGAAATCCCTGGAAGCTATTTATAGTGTGTCTCAATAAACTTTTATGGCATATATACCAGGTTGTAAATTAGCCCTAAACTGCAGTGTCCGAGTTGCATAAAGGAAAATATTTCTTGCACTAAAACTAGACAGTATAAAGGATTTAAATTTACCAGCAGGTAAAAAAAACCTTGCCACCGAGAAGGGGAGTCAAGAGTCCTTTTCTTTAAGAAAAGAAAAAAAAAAAAAGTTCTACCACTTCCATTGTAAATTAAGAAAATAAGACTAAAAACCCCACACTTCAATTTTACAAGGATGCTCAGCAGTTCCTATAAAGAGAATGCATATTAGCGTTGTTCATTTATCTATTATACAGAATGTGCCCTATACCAGTGGTCACCAACTGGTGGTCCATGGACCACTGGTGGTCTGGGAGGTCTGAAAGGCTGGCAACTGCTGCCCTATACTATAGTCCTCTTATAGCACTATTTGTTTAAAAAAAAAAAAAAAAAGGTTATTGTCATAAGCCAGATCAGTTTCAATAAGATTCTTAGATAACAATATGCTTAAATACCTTTATCATTTTGAAAAAGCCTTTCAAAACTAGACTGACATATTTACAGTCCCCAAATATCTCTCCACAAATTATATATTACTTATTTATTTATTTATTTATTATATAAGTATACAATAAATAATTATTACTAAGTAGAAAAATTAAATATAATAAAAATTACTATTTATTACAACAGGAAAACTAGTAACTATTTAGTGGTGGGAGGCAGACAACACTTTAACCAAACAATCAAAATTCATATCACTAATAAGAAGCAAACGAATGTGATACTTGAAAAGAACATGTATGGAGTATTCCAGCCAAAAATTCATAACCTGAAGCCATTGAGTAACTAGTCTTATATTCTTAAAAAATGTAAATGTCATGAAAGACAAAGAAATATTAAAGAATTATTCCAGATTAAATAATTACAACTAAATGTAATACATGATACTGGATTGGATCCTCTTATCAGGTAAAGTATTGTTTCCAGTACATTGTTGACAAAACAATGAGGATATGAAACAAATATGAGGATATGAAATGTAAGCTAAAGTACTCTATTAAAGACAGTATCTCGCCCTGACCGGTTTGGCTAGGTGGATAGAGCGTCAGCCTGTGGACTGAAGGGTCCTAGGTTTGATTCCAGTCAAGGGCATGTACCTTGGTTGCGGGCACATCCCCAGTGGGGGGTGTGCAGGAGGCAGCTGAACGACGTTTCTCTCTCATCGATGTTTCTAACTCTCTATCCCTCTCCCTTCCTCTCTGTGAAAAATCAATAAAGTATATATATTTTTTAAAAAGAGCATACATTGTATGATTCCATTTGTATAAAATTCTAGAAATGGAAATCAATCAGTAGTGATAGAAGGCAGAACAAAAGAAAAGAAAAGAAAAGAAAAGAAAAGAAAAGAAAAGAAAAGAAAAGAAAAGAAAAGAAAAGAAAGCAGAACAGTGATTGCCTAGGAATGGGATGGTGGGGACAGGAGAGAGATTACTTGGAAACTGTAAAGTTCTTTGTACTGTTCTAGTAACTTTCCTGTACATTTGAAATTATTTCAAAATAAACTTAAAAACAAATATATAAATACTTTGTATTTTTTTGTATGTGTAAAATACTTCATTTTTTTTTAAAGTGGGAGCCCTGGCCAGGTGGCTCAGTTGGTTGAGCCTCATCCCATGCAACAAAAGGTCTCAGTTTTAATTCCCGGTCAGGGCACATGCCCAGGTTGCGGGCTCAATTCCCAGTAGGGTGCATTCAGGAGACAGCTGATCAATGTTTCTCTCTCCCTCTCCCTTCTTCTCTCAGTAAGATCAATAAAACATATTTTAAAAAAGAATCTCTTCTCTGGTGTGTGCATTGAAATGAGATTTATTCAAAAATACTCACAAAAACCAATGTTTATATAGTTTCACTTTAAAATTATCTGGCTTGATTAAATTTGAGAAAGCAAAACAAACCTAGTTCTTAAAGTCATTACTACCTTTCAATTCGTATTTGTTAACTTCAAATGACAAATTCATATGAACCTTACCAAGAGATAAAAAAGTAAAATAAAATTTAATTCTGTTAACATTAATTGCCAAATCAAATTCCAAATATGGTGCTGTCACAACTGATAAAATAAAAGGCTGCAGGAAAAAACTAACAAACAAACCCAGCTGTGTTTTTAGATTCTAGGTATAATTTGTTGTACTGGTCTTTCTAGTTTCTCCCCAGCTTTTCAAATTCAACTGCTCTAGAGAGTCTCTGAAAAGAACATTCTACAAAAGTATCTTCAGAACCCTAACCGGTTTGGCTCGGTGGATAGAGTGTCGGCCTGCGGACTGAAGGGTCCCAGGTTTGATTCCGGTCAAGGGCATGTACCTTGGTTGCAAGCACATCCCCGGTGTGCAGGAGGCAGCTGATTGATGTTTCTCTCTCATCGGTGTTTCTAACTCTCTACCCCTCTCCCTTCCTCTATGTAAAAAAAAAAAAAGTATCTTCAGAGAAGATTACCATGGATCATCAAAGTAGTAAGCTCACATCAAAAGTCAAATAAAATCTCAGTTCAATGAGTCACTGGGCTTTAAAGAAAGTCTAATTTTCTATAATTTTTATTTCAAATTTTGTTTTTTACATTTCAGTTTCCAGTCCTTTGGTGGAGAAAACATCACTACGCATCCAACACTTTGCTACTACACTAAGGTGACAGGTTGCAGAGACTGAAATAATACTACCAAAAGACCTATGAACTCCCCTCCCTCCAACCTGCAACTTAATGGGGCATTACCTTTAGTGTCTAGTTGTGACAATTTAAATGCTAATACTGTTAAAGCAAATAGTCCAGAACACAGACACGCCCAACTTGAATCAGTATATCTAACTAAAAATTCATTTGATCTGGGTAAGCTACTATAGAAGTTATATTCTTTCTCCCTCACCCTTTTGAATTTTGAAATAAAACCCTTGCAATGCTCCTTTTAAAGAATGAAATAAAAGGAAAAAATGGGGAAAAGTGTTATGATCCACTGTAAGTATGTATGTCAGAATCCTAAAGCAGTCAGGTCAAGGACAGTGGTATGTATGCCTAAGTCCTACAGCATATGAAATAATGAACACAGGCCATGTAAAATGTCTATTCCTCTCACAAACAAATTGTAAATATTATTTTCAATGAAAAGGAACTAAGACTACTTAGAGAAATGGCTGATACGAGGTCTGGGGCAGGAAATAAATAGGATGAGCCTGGGACCAGAAAACAAGGAAGGCTATCGAAGACTACCATGAATGCATCAAAAAGACTCAAGAATTAATCTGAATAAACTCCCTAAAGACTGGACAGTTCGCCCTAACCGGTTCAGCTCAGTGGATAGAGCGTCGGCCTGTGGACTAAAATATCCCAGGTTCGATTCCGGTCAAGGGTATGTACCTTGGTTGTGGGCACATCCCCAGTGGGGGGTGTGCAAGAGGCAGCTGATCGATGATCGATGTTTCTCTCTCATCAATGATTCTAATTCTCTATCCCTCTCCCTTCCTCTCTGTAAAAAATCAATATATTTTTTTAAAAAAGACTGAACAATATGAACAGGAATAAGGATGATAACTGTAATGGATTAACACATATCAAACATGTTTAATCCCATGAGTTCATAATGAAACTAAAAAACAAGCCCCTCAAGCCCTCTCTTTGGGTATCTTTAGAGAATGCTAGAAAACCACCTGTTTATCTTGAAAATGGTAAATAAAAGAATTAAACCTTTATCCCTACCTTTTCCTTATCATTTGTACCTAAGGTTAGCCAAATAGATATGTTATCTTTATTCCAGAAAGTAATGGCATAATTAGAATATCACCATCACAAAACAACCACAAATGAATTAATGGATGTAGATCATTAAGTTAATAATATTTCAAAAAGGGACAATTATGCTATGTAAAGTGGTGTATATATGTGTGTAAATCTACCCTAATAGGAATAAATATTTTACCAGAATTGCCTATATATAAGGTGATAATAAAAAGCAGACTAGCCCTAGCTGGTTTCGTTCAGTGGATAGAGCATAGGCCTGCAGACTGAAGGGTCCCAGGTTCAATTCCAGTCAAGGCCACATGCCCAGGTTTCCAGCTTGATCCCCAGTAGGAGGCGTGCAGGAGGCGGCCAATCAATGATCCTCTCTCATCATTGACATTTCTCTCTCTTGCCCTCTCCTTTCTTCTCTGTAATCAATAAAAAAAAATATGTTTTAAAGGCAGACTAATCTGTAGTGGATTATTTTGTTGTTTTCAAATTTTTACAGATAATGTACCTAGTTATTTCCTGTCCTCTGGGCAGAGGCTCTCACTGCCCCCACTGCCCCCACCACAACTCTGATGTACCATTTTGATAATCTGTCTTGGGAATCAAACCTAAATTCACCTACAATATACAGAAAATGAAAGGAATAAAGAACCATGAAAACACAACAACACAATGCAATCAGTAAAATCCAGACTGTGGGAAACTGTATAGAATAAATGACCTAGTTTCTTCTAAGGAAATTATAAAGGAGATAAGGGGACTCAAGATAGGTAGAGGGAGAACCTATAATTAAAAGACTTGAGATAATCAATTGCAATCTATGAATTTGATTTGATTGTATATGGATCCCAATTCAAACTAAGTTAAAAGAAATAAAAAGACAATTGATGAAATATTTAAAAAGTATCTCTGAGCCAACCATCTTTTTCTTGGGGTTGCAATGAATGTCTAGTGAGGGCAGTACAAAAAAAAATAAAACAAATAAAAATAAATAAATAAAAAGCATCTCTGATATTAAGAAATATTCAAAAAACCCTAAATGGTTTGGCTCAGTGGACAGAGCGTTGGCCTGCGGACTCAAGGGTCCCAGGTTCGATTCTGGTCAAGGGCATGTATGTACCTTGGTTGCGGGCACATCCCCAGTAGGAGGTGTGCAGGAAGCAGCTGATCGATGTTTCTCTCTCAACGATGTTTCTAACTCTCTATCCCTCTCCCTTCCTCTCTGTAAAAAATCAATAAAATATATTTTTTAAAAATTATTAAAAAAGAAATATTCAACAACAGATTTCTCTGGAATTTGGCTGAAAGTTTATCCCCATCCTTTTAAACTAAAAGAAAAAAAAAAAAAAAAAAGCTACAAAAAATCAATGTAGAGAGAGAACAGGATACAAGTTCAACAATACGTGAGTTACAAAGAAAAGAAAAAGTAAAGGAAGCCTTACCCACAGCTCCAAACATCTATGGCTGGTGTGTAACGCTCCTCTCCCAGCAGAAGTTCTGGAGGTCGGTACCACAGAGTAATGACTTTGTTTGTATAAGGGCGACTGAAATGTAAAAAACAAGCATGATATAAATTTACAATAGCTTCTGATATAAAATACTTGTGCAATTAAATGCAAATAGAAATAGCTGCCAATTGAAGTTCGAACTATCCAAACAGCTCCACAGCAACCTAATAGTTCAAAAGTAGAAGTTTGGGTTGATATATTTTAGTTTAAGGCTGATCCAAGAACTTAAGACAGAATTTACTTTCCATAACTTAGGTAATAATCTATCATAATAAAAGCATAAAATGCTAATTAGACAGGACCATCCTTCCTAATGAAGTTGGGGCTGCGAGGGAAGCCAGTGCCAACAGCCGGGAGAAGGAAGGCCTTACTCTTGCTTGAATTTCCTGCATTGGGCCTCTAGTACATTTAGAAAATTAGAGAACTCTTGACAGTTATTGCAACTTGCAGAATACTAGAATATTTAAGAATAAAAAAGCATTATTCCCCACATGTAATTTTGATAAATGTCTCACCTCTCTTCAGAGTTATAGAGCCGAGCAAGTCCAAAATCTGCTAGCTTGATTTGCCCACTGTAAAACAAAATCGATTATTTTCATAACTAACAGCAATAATCTCCAAATTACACCTAAAAGCCAACTGCTAATTTAGGAGTTAGAGGATTTACAAAAATTGATTTTAATCTCTGCTTTTAATGATCACTTTTCCCTGGTTAAGTCTCTTTTGATTACTCCAGTTTATAAAGCCTTAGGGTTACTAAACCTTGGGGCTTTTTGGGGGGGGAAACTACTAATTTTTGGATTTGACTCAACTAAATATTTCCTTCATGTCTTGGCAAACAGTGGCTAGACTCTGCATAATTACTTATTACAGGGGAGAGAAATGGCTGTTCTAGATTAAGAGACATTTAAGAGGCCTAACAATTAAATCCAACTCCTAATCCAAACTACGTATAAGATATTTTTGACATAATTGAAAAAATATATGGATTGAGTGTTAGAAGATAATCTATATATATAAAAGCCTAAGCGACCCTTATGACCAGATGACCACACAACTGGATGACCTATGATGCTCACTGAACACCGGGGGGTAGATGCTCAACAAAGAAGCTGCCCCCTGGTAGTCAGTGCACTTCCACCGCCAATATCCCATGGTTCTCCCTATCCCACCTGCCAGTCGGCCCTGATTGGCCCCAAGAGCCAGCCAGGTCAAGGGACCCCACCCATGCACAAATTTGTGCACCAGGCCTCTACTAGGTAATAATTAATTTTGTATTTAGGGTCAAATGTAATGATGTCTGTAATTTGCTTTAAAATAACTCAAACAGCCCAGCCTGTGTGGTGCAGTGGTTGAGCATTGACCTATGATCCAGGAGGTCAGGGTTCAATTCCCAGTCAGGATGCATGCCTGGGTTGTGGAGCTCGACTCCAGTGTGGGGCTGTGCAGGAAGCAACCAACCAATGATTCTCTCATCATTGATGTTTCTCTCTCTCTCCTTCTCCCTTCATCTCTAAAATCAATAAAAATATATTTAAAAACAAAGTAAATAACTCAAGCAGAAAAATAAAAGCAACTATAATAAAATGTTAACTGTATATGTAATTAATTAATTATATTAGTCTCAACTTTTTCTTGTAATTTGACTTTTTCATAATAAAAAGCAAACAACACTGTGGCTATCACAGATTTTTTTCAAACAGGGACAATAGTTTAGATCTGAGCAAACAATTTTTATGATGAATGAGGCCTTTTACCAACATTTTACCAACACTTCCTATAATATCTATCTATATATTTAGAAGGCTAATATGCAAAGTGTCCCTTCAGGAGTTCGGCCAAGAGACTGCTAGTTCCATTACTCGCTATGACGTGGGCTGACCACCAGTGGGCAACGGGGAATGAAGGAAGGCCCCGGTCAGCAGCCAGAAGGCCCCAATTAGTCCTGATCGCTGCCGGCCAGGCCTAGGGACCCTACCTTTGCACAAATTTTGTGCACTGGGCCTCTAGTAATGATATACAGCTATGACCTTAGAGGGGTTTTCAAACTGAAATAAAAATCACTTGGAAAGCTTATTAAGAGTATCCTGGGCCCTAACAGCCAGAGATGCTGATTTAGTAGGTCATAGCCCCAAAATTAGAATTTCTAGCAAGCCCACAGTTAGATGCAAGTACTGTGGGCTTAGACTTTCCATCAGCAAAAAAATTAGGACTCACTAAAGGCTCAGATGATGGTTAGCATTTTTTAGCAACAAAGAACTTTTAAAATTCAGTTATGTACATTTTTTTGACAATGCTATTGCAAAAAAATTAGGACTCACTAAAGGCTCAGATGATGGTTAGCATTTTTTAGCAACAAAGAACTTTTAAAATTCAGTTATGTACATTTTTTTGACAATGCTATTGCAACAAAGAACTTTTAAAATTCAGTTATGTACATTTTTTTGACAATGCTATTACACTGTAGTGTAAACATAACTTTTATATGCAGTGGGAAACTAAAAAATTTCTATGATTCACTTTACTGTGATATTTGCTTTATTGTGGTGGTCTGGTACCAAACTAGCAATATCTTCAAAGCATGCCTGTAACAGCAAAATTTTACATTAAATCAACTCTAATCATTCCTAGGAAAGATTATGGGCATCTTACCTACTTGCTCCAAATATCATTACATTTTAAAGTTCAATTTATAACCAAATTCTGAAAAAAGCAAAATGGAAAGGAATAGCTTGACTTGAGTTTTATACTGAGACAAAAAGGGTTCCTCAAATTTCTTGGCATCTTACTCTGAGAGCCTGAGATGGTCCACGACTCAAGGTACATAGTAGACTAAAAGTTAAAATGGCAATAGACATAGTTATGAAAAATAGGCCAGACCTAAATATCACCAGCACCTAATCCACCCCTTCCCACTACTCTCAGGAAATGACCTTATTGAAAATAGAAGCCATCATGTTACCTATAAACTTTTTGCACTTATAACCTTCCTTCCCTTCCTTTAACTACAGGAACAAGTTTGTCAATCTCTTCTCCTATTCAAGGCTAATCAACACCTACATTTGTGGCTACTACCACCTGTGGCTTTGATCCCAACTCCTCTAGACCTTCCCTCTTTTAAACTGTTCTGGATCTTTCCTGAATCTTCAACTTTTATTGATTTTCAATTCTATTAGCATTTACTCAAACCTCTATATCCTTATATATAAAATTAAAGACACATCTACCATCACTTTCCTATTAATTGTCTCAATATACAGTATACTGCTAGTTTGGAACTCCCACATGACTAACTAGCCCTGCTCTCCTCCCTCTCTTATCAACTGTTTTCTCTTTTTTCTCCAGCTGAGGTCTCCTTACCATTCTCTCCAGATAATATCTGGAGACAGAATTAAATGGGAAGAGCAAAAGCTACATATAGCTAGACTATGAGACTCCTGCGTCCTGCCTAGCTTCCTGAACTTCCTGGAAAATCTGAACTTCCTGGGAAATCTGGAACAGGGAGGGGCCTGACCCACCAAGCAGAAAAGACACGGAGCAGTTATTCCCTTGCCTGAAACATCCCCCATGGAGGAGCAAAGGAACAGAAGAAAATATGATAATACTATAGTCCAGAAAGCTGCAAGCTGATAACCATCAAGTTCTTGAAACATTAGGACTATAGATGTAAATTAACCACGCCCAGCTTTAATGAGAATTGTGGGTCATAGAGATAGCAACAGAAAGAAAGCATCTCTTCACACCACGTTTTGTCTCAAAAAGATAAATACAAATATAAGCAGTTTATATATTTTTTAACTTAATGAATTTTATAATTTAAAAACAAAGAATTAACTGAACCAACGTTCTCCAGTGGCTGTCACTCACTTATGAAGTTTAACCTCCTTAGCGACTTATATTAGATCCTTAAATTGGTTCTTGCAACCAATTTGTCTTTGTTGAGTGGGGTGACCAACTTTTTTTTTTTTTTTTTGCAGATTAAAGGAGGGAAATTTATTCTGCACTCTGGGCGAAAACCACAGATCTTGGGGTCAGGCCTGTGGACTCGCTGGGGTGACCAACTTTTTACCAACTGTCCAGCTTTACCCTAGCAATACTGATATTTTCATTTTCCAGACATGCTGTTATCTTCACACTTATGTGCTTTGTCAATGCAATTTATTTTGCCTAGAAACTCGGTCCTCTGTTGTCAGTCTTCCTGATAAATTCCTATTCATTCCTCTACACTGCATCTCCCCAAGCGCTCCCCAATTCAAGGAAAAAAATGGCTTAATAAAAAGTTTATTGAATTGAGCAATTTATTTGTTTAGCTCTCCTACTAAACTCAGAGCTCTCCAGTGACCAACCAACCACCCCATGTAGGATTTTCAGCACTGAAACCAGGACAGTCCTGGGTAACCCTACACGGTTAGTCGCCCCAATCCACAAAGACCAAAAAATGTCATCATCATTTCATATGCTATCTACGCTTGTCAAATATTTTAAACAGAAATGTTGAAAACAATGAGTGAATCTGCCTGACCAGTGTGGCTCCGTGGTTGAGCATAGACCTATGAACCTGAAGATCATGGGTTTAATTCCCAGTCAGGGCACATGCCCAGGCTATGGGCGTGAACCCCAGTGTGGGGCAAGCAGGAGGCAGCCGATCAATGATTCTCTCTCATCATTGATGTTTCTATCTTTCCTCCCTGAAATTAATAAAAATATTTTTAAAAAACAAACAAAAAACAATGAGTGAATCAGACAAAGGTGGCTGTAAACAACACAATTTCCTAAAGAAACAAACACTGGCCTGATTTTTATAGTGTCAAACTTGCTTTTTATTCCTCAATAGATAGGGCTATCACCAATGACAACTGTACATAATACCAATGTATTACCAATGCGACTTAGACAAACAGCCAGAGAGGAAGAAAGCAGATGATAAAAACTTCTGAAGAGCCCGGCCAGAGTGGCTCAGTGGTTGAGCATCAACCTATGAACCAGGAGGTATTGGTTAGATTCCCAGTCAGGGCACATGCCCAATTGCTGGCTCGATCTCCAGTAAGGGGCATGCAGGAGGCAACCAATCAATGATTCTCTCTCATAATTGATTTCTATCTCTTCCTCTCTTCCCTTCCTCTCTAAAATCAATTAAAAAATATTTTTTAAATTAAAAAAAAAAGAAAGAACTCAATGTATGTTTGATTATTTACTAATTATGGCAAAAACTCTCTGAATATTATTGGAGGATATGAGTTCCTTAAATGTTTGCAATTTACAATACTACCTCTGTTAATTCCTTATCAACACTGAGTCTGAAGACTGCTGATCAGGATACCCCTATTATAAGTTGTTCCTAATGTACACACACCAGATGTGTACGTAAATGCAAAAAACTGTATTACTGGCTCTACCTATAACCTCAACTAATTGAAACTAAGGGGCTCAGAAGGGAGAATATGCTTAACCTCATTTAGTTTTACTATATTACCTGTTGTTTAGTAAAATGTTAGAACATTTAATATCCCGATGCAGAAAATTCTTTTTGTGACAGTAATCCAATCCTTCCATTAGTTGTTTCATGAATGACTTGATATGATCCTCAGAAAAATGCACCAAACCAGATTCTAGCAGTCCCATTAAGTCATGGTCCATATACTCAAATACAAGATAAAAGGCACCTGCATAGGATAAAAGAAAAATAAAAAACAATAGAAAAACAATTATTAAATTACAATGCTTCAAATTTTAACATAATTTTGGAGTTGACCATAAGGCCCTCTGGAACAACTGCTTAATTTTATAGATGAAGAAACTGAAATTCAGAGTAACTTGCCCTTCCTAAATACAAGTAATGGAACTATGTGAATTAATTTCTGACTCTTAGTCCAGAACTCTTTCGACTACTATGTCTTGAGGAGGACAACTGTCCCAATCATGTTGATTACTAGTCTTTATGATCTAAGTCAATTGGCTAATGATAGACCTTGGGCCAAATCCAGTCTGCTTGTCTGTTGTAAATACAGTTTTTTTGTAACACACAACCATGCCCATTTTGTTACATACTGTCTATGACTACTTTTTTTTTTTTTTTAAACTTGTAAAAATTGTGTGAGTTTATTTGAGCCAAACTGTCGACATATGCCAGGAAGCAGAACCTCAATGAATTGAGATAATGCTCCCTATGACTACTTTTGTAGAAATCTTTACCTTCATTAATAGGACTCACACAATATGTTGGAGGGGAGGTGGGGGAGCACAGACTATTTAGTATAAACTGTTAGTAAATTTCATAGTATTTAGTAATGAAAGATGAATCATCTAATTAAACTCCCTAAATTTAGAAGCAGATAAAAAAAGAAGTACTTTAAGAGAACTGTAAAAGATTTGAAATCCATACCATAATGCCACTTTCAACAGGGTTCGTAATAGAGACAAATATCAAAATATAAGAAATACTAGACCTAGTTAGACAATGATTTATCTGGTCTAAATGTCTGTCTCCTGGAAACATAAAGGCAAGGATTCTGAATCTAGGAGGTAGGCTTGAAGGATTCTTTGAACTCTCTGAAACAGTATGCAACATTTTAAAGATATTTATACGCAACATATCACATGTATTTTTTTGAAAAGTGGATCCATGTTTAAAGAGGTCATGATCCCCCAAAATTAAGAATCACTGCATTAAAGGAATATCTTAGAGAGATTTAGCTACCACCTCATACAAATTAAGAAAATCACAAAACTGTAAAAAATAGACAAAGGACAACTCAAAAAAGAGAAAATAAGTAAAACTAATAAACATGGAAAAAAACTAAGATGAAACATAAGAAATGCAATTCAAAATATACTTCACCTATCAAGATGACCATTTTTTAAAAAATATGTACTCAATGTTAGGGAAGATAAAATGGAATGGACACTCACTGGTGGGACATAAATTAGCACTTTCTTTCTTAAAAGCAATCTAACAATAAATATGAAAATCCCTTTGACCAAATAATTCTACATCTCAGAAACTATATTAAGAAATAAATCCGCCCTGACCTGTTTGGCTCAGGGGATAGAGCGTCGGCCTGTGGACTCAAGAGTCCCAGGTTCGATTCCAGCCAAGGACATGTACCTTGGTTGCGGGCACATCCCCAGTGGGGACTGTGCAGGAGGCAGATGATCGATGTTTCTCTCTCATCGATATTTCTGCTCTCTATCCCTCTCCCTGCCTCTCTGTAAAAAATCAATGAAATATATTTTTTTAAAAAGAAATAAATCTAAATGTAAAGATTTATGTACAAAGATGTTCAATACACTGTTGTAATATATATTTTTAAACTGGCAATTAATTGCTCAACAGTGACTGATGAAGTAAATTTGGATTTATCTATCTTTATGCACAGTCATTAAAACATGTTAATGACATGAGAAATTCTTATGACAAGCTATAAATCACTAACTATACTTTGATCCCAGTAATGTTAAGATAAAAAACATGTATTATAAACACTAGAAAGAAATATGCCAAAATGCTAATACTATAGTGGTTCTATGGATGGTATACTGGGTTGGAGTGAAAGAGAAGTGATTGCCATTTTACTTTTCTTATTCTTCTACTAGAGTCCTGGTGCACAGATTTGTGCACATTGAAAGGAAATTAATTATAAAATGTCCAGTGGGGTGGGATGTGCGAGACAGGCCGGACACGCCCTGGAGCCAACCTCCTGAGGTCCCTTCCCAGCTGACCACACCTGGGGTGGCGCCATGGCTTGAAGGGCATCTGCAGAGTGAGCAGGGTCCCTCCAGCTGGTGGGGTCCCTTGGCCTGGCCTGTAGGGATGGGGTCAAAACCGGCTCTCCGACACCCCCCAAGGGATCCGAATGAAAGCATTCTGCAAAGTTGCTATTGTACAGGGTGTGGAACACAAATGCAAGTATGCAGTAAACCAGATTTGGGGCCAATAGTGCCCCAGCAACAACATGACCCATGGCCAAAGGTGGAGTCACACAGCCCCACAAGGAATCGGTTCCCTCCTCTCTGGTTTTGGGGTGCGTCACGTGAGAACCGCTGCTGCCCAACGCACTGCAGCTCAGCAGCTCCTGCGTTGAGCATCTGCCCTCTGGTGGTCAGTGTGTGTCATAGTGACCCATCAGATGGGCAGAGGAACACTTTGCATATTAGCCTTTTATAGATATAGATATTTTCAATTTTCCCACAATGGACATGCATCACATCCATCCATTATTTTATTATTTAAAAAATAACTAATTTAGCTTGGCCTGTGTGGTTTGGTAGTTGAGTGTCTATCCATACCAGTTCAATTCCTGTTCAAAGCACATGCCCGAGTTTTGGGCTTGATCCCCAGTAGGGGGCATGCAGGAGGCAGCCAATCAATGTTTCTCTCTCATCGATGTTTCTATCTCTCTATACCTCTCCCTTCCTCTCTAACATGAAATATTCAGAGTATTATTCCCAAAAATAAACCCAGTATCAGATCTAACTTTCACAAATTTATCTAAATACTATTCCATAAGCAGAATTCCCTTTTAATTGTTTTAAAAGTACTTCTACCAAACTAAAGAGGTGCTACTTCCTTAGTGCTAATATCTTTAAGACTATGTAAATAAGTCCAGCTTAATCCATTACATTCTAAATTTATATACTTCAATTCTTTTTGTAAAGTTTATTTTTAATTATAGTTGACATACAATATTATATTAGCTTTCGGTACACAACATAGTGAGATTCAACTGTTATATTCTTTATGAAGTGATCACCATAGTATATCTAGTAATCACTGTTAAGTACACATAGTTAATACAATATCATTAACTATAGTCCCTATGTTGTACATCACATCCCTTTGACTTATTTTTTTACATATATTTTTATTGATTTCAGAGGGAAAGGAGAGAGAGAGAAACATCAATGGCGAGAGAGAAAAACCAATTGGCTGCCTCCTGCACACTCCCCTACTGGGGCTCGAGCCCACAACCCTGGCATGAGCCCTGACCCAGAATAGAACCAGGACCTCCTGTCTCATGTGTCAATGCTCAAACACTGGGCAATACTGGCCAGGCTGGGCCTCCTGACTTATTTTACAACTGTAAGTTTGTATATTATTTTTGGTTAATCCTCAACCAGAGATATTTTTCGGAGATATTTTTCTACTGATTTTTAGGGAGAGTAGATGAGAGAGGGAAAAACAGAAAGAAACATCAATGCGAGAGAAACACATCGATTGGTTGCCTCCTGCACGAGCCCTGATCAATGCCCGGTCCAGGAAGCAGCCTGCAACCAAGGTACTTGCCCTTGACTGGAATTTAACCTGGGACCCTCTGGTCCACAGGCCAATGCTCTATCCACTGAGCCAAACCAGCTAAGGCAAAGTTTATACATTCTTAATCCCCTTTTCCTCCCAATCATATTCTCTTATAACAGTCTAGATTATATTTACACATGCCAAATCTTCACAGCTGCCCATCTCTAAACCTTCAGACTTATTTCAATAAAAAGTATATTAGATGTCATATACAGACTACTTCAAATGGAAGCACAGAAACAAAAAAAAAATTTTTGTTGCTCAAATAGACAAAAATTACAAATCCAGGAAAACAAACGTGAAGATTTAGAAATATCTGAACTGAATTCTAAACTGTATTGGTGAAAAACTATGTAAAATATGGATGCACATAAACAATAACCAAAAGGGATGATGTAAAAATGAGAGTAAGAAACAAACTCATAGATACAGAGGACAAACTGATGGCTGCCAGCTAGGTGAGGCATGAGGATATAAGCAAAAAAGATGAAAGGAATTAAATACAAATTACTAATTATAAAATTAGTCACCAGGATATAATGTCCAGCATAGGGGATATAGTCAGTTAATCCTATCCTATATAAGGAAGATGTAATATGCAAATGGTCGGTCGTTATGTAACGACCCACCTAGTAACACTAGATCTTGGATCAGCAGGAGGGTGGGGCAGTGAGCTACAAGCCAGAAGCAGAGAGCTACAGGAGGGGGCAGGACAGCAAGCTATGAGGGGGGCGGGGCAGTGGGCAGAGAGCTATAGGAGGGTGGCAGCAAGCTACTGGAGCACAGATTGGTGTGCAGGGCTACTACTATTGTAATAACTGCATTGTTACTAAACTTGTGGTGATCACCTCATAAGGCATAAGAATGTCTAATCACTATCTTGTACCTCTGAAAGCAATATAATGTTGTTTGTAAACTATAATTAAAAATAAATTTTAAGAAATGAAAGTAACTGGTAAATCTGGGTTTTAATTTCCGTAATTGTTATTATAACTTGTAAAAAAAAACCTTTCAGTGATACAGCAAACTCTAATTTTCATAATTAACAATAATTTCTAAAAGTATATGAGTACACTGAAAAATGGACATTTTATAAAATAAGCATTATTCAACAAAAGCAATATGCTAACTGACATCTTAATTCTGATATAGGTTCAAAAAAATATTAGAGTTTAGTAAAAACTATAAACAATGCAAACAGGCAAACACGCTAAGAAAGAAAAATAAGATGTACTAATCTAGCCTGTACATAGTTTTTTGCTTGTACCTTTGTCCTTCTTGAAATCCAGTGCATCTTGTTTATCTGTGACAATTTCCTTCATGTTAACAACACTTCGGTGGATTAGCTGCCGAAGGATTTTGATCTCACGAATGGCTGTGATTGGGAAGCCTTCTTTCTCGTTGTCTAGTCTCACCTTCTTCAGGGCCACTAGCTCTCCTGTCACAATAAATTCAAATTATTACAGTATCAACTACCATTTTTTTGGCTACCATTCTAGTCAATATACGCCCTTGCTCTGAAAGACTGACTTAATACCTATTTTAATGCTTTTATAGCTTAAAAAACAAATCCCTAAGTTCCCTTTATCTTTGATTTCTTTAAGACTTGCATTTTTATAAATCCCATAATCAGTTAGGCTTAAACATTTTGGTTATTAAAATACACCAATACACCAATAATTCAACTACATTATTTTATCTTCAAGGATTAAACACCTTATCAAACAAAGAGCATTTTACACATTTTATTTTTACCCTCTCTTAAATTCCAAGTAAGCTTATTATAAAACATTTACAAAAGACAACGAAAAAAGAGGAAGGTTTTTAAATTGTAATAATTATACTATTCTTTTGGAAAATTTTAGTCTATTTAGTAACTTTTAGAGACCAAATCAGAACTCAAAATTTACTTTTGATAAGTCCACTTAAGACATCAGTATTGCTAACTTTTTAACCTGACACCTAAATTTCGTGGCAATATTTACCTGTGTCTTTGTCCTTGGCTTTATATACTTGGCCATAGGTTCCCTCTCCAATAATGCCAATAATGTCAAACTTGTCTACACAGCGTTTCCCCCAATCACTTTCTGTTTGTCTTCTTTCTCCATAACGAGGACAACAAATTCTAAAAATGGCAAAACAAACAGTTGTTTTTTAAAATTAAGTCTACTTAGGGAGAAACAAGATGGCGGCATAGGGTAGACACCGCATATGCAGCTGTGAACAACTATTTCAGAAAAACCACGAAAAGAACACACGGACACCACACGCACCCACAGGACGGCTGGCTGAGTGAAAATCCTACAACCAGAGAAGAGTCTGAGACTCAGAGCAGCAGCGGAAGCAAAGTACAGAGGTACGGAGGCGCGC
>PVJC01003323.1:0-38578 GCA_004026665.1 Murina feae
CACTCCCCACAGCCCTTTCCCTCTGAGAATTGTCACCCCACTCCCTTTTGATGTCCCTGATTCTATTCTATTCACCCGTTTATTCTGTTCATCAGATTTTTTATTCACTTGATTTTTAGATTCACTTATTAATAGATATGTATTTGTTCATAATTTTTATCTTTACTTTTTCTTCTTCTTCCTCTTCTCAAAGGATACCTTTCAGGATCCTATATAATAAAGAGGGAATATGCAAATTGACCATCACTCCTGTCAATTTGCACCCACAGCTGAGGCTAAGTTCCCATAACGAGCCTTAAGGAGCAATCAGCAGGGACCTAAGCCTGTGCACCCACCCACCTCCTGCATGGGCTTAACAGGGGACCTCAGGCCATACCTTCCATGCACAGGGCTTGACAGGAGACCTCAGGCCATGCCCCCACCCAGCAGGGCTTGACGAGGGACCTCAGGCCACACCCCTCATCCAGCAGGGATTGATGGGAGACCTCAGGCTGCTCCCCCCGCCCTGGCACCAGGTCAGAGGAACTCAGGCTGTACCCTCTTCCCTGGTGCCAGGCCGGGGGACCTCAGGCCATGCCCCCCACCCTGGCCCCAGGCCAAGGGACCTGAGGCTGTGCCCCACACAGAGCAGAACTTGACGGGGGCCCTCAAGGTGTGCTCCCCGTCCTGGTGCTGGGCCCGGGGACCTCAGGCCATGCCCCCCACCCCAGCATCAGGCCAGGGGACCTCAGGCTGTGCCCCTGCCCTGGTGCCAGGCTGGGGGATCACAGGCCACTCCCTCTACCCAGTGGGGCTTGATGGGGACTTCAGGCTGTGCCTCCCTGTCCTGGCACCCAGGGGACCTGAGGCTGCACCCCCTACCTGGAGGGCTTGACAGGGTGGGACCAGCCGGGTCTGGATCTAGCCCAATGAAGGGGGGCCCGGCCAGGTTTCGGTCTCAAGCAATTTTGAGGTGCACGTGGGTGGTTGAAGACTTGACTATGGGTTCCATGGTGCATCCCAGACTCTGACAGGAGGAAGATTTTCATATATGCTTTACTAATTTTCTTTAATCTCTGACACTTCTATTATAGAGAAAGGGCAAATAGCAATATTAAAATATTTCCTCTAATTAATCCCCTTTTAATATGCACGAATTTCATGCACAGGGCCACTAGTTTCATATAATACTGGTTGGGTGGTGATGAACTCCTTCAGCTTTTTCTTGTCTGTGAAGCTCTTTGTCTGACCCTCAATTCTGAATGATAGCTTTGCTGGGTAAAGTAATCTTGGTTGTAGATTCTTGCTATTCATCACTTTGAGTATATCTTGCCACTCCCTTCTGGCCTGCATAGTTTCTGTTGAAAAATCAGCTGACAATCATATGGGTGCCCCCTTGTAGGCAACTGACTATTTTTCTCTTGCTGCTTTTAAGATTTGCTCTTTGTCTTTTGCTCTTGGCATTTTAATTATGTGTCTTGGTGTGGGCCTCTTTGGATTCCTTTTGTTTGGGATTCTCTGTGCTTCCTGGACTTGTAAGTCTATTTCTTTCACCAGATAGGGGAAGTTTTTTGTCATTATTTCTTCAAATAGGTTTTCAATCTCTTGCTCTCTCTCTTCTTCTGGCACCCCTATAATTATGATGTTGGTATGCTTGAAGTTGTCCCAGAAACTCCCTACACTATCTTTATATTTTTGGATTCTTTTTTCTTTTTGCTTTTCCGGTTGAGTGTTTTTTGCTTCTTTGTATTTCACATCTTTGACTTGATCCTTGGGATCCTCTAGTCTGCTGTTGGATCTCTGTATACTATTCTTTATTTCAGTTAGCATATGCTTAATTTTTAGTTGGTCCTTTTTCATATCCTCAATGACCTCACTAAATTTATCAGTGGTTTCTAGAAAATTCTTAAAAAACCTTATAACCTGGTTTTGAACTCTATATCCAGTAGTTTGCTTTCCTCCATTTCTATCATTTGTGACCTGTTTCTTTGTCTCCACATTTTGGCTGCTTCCCTGTGTTGATAGGGTGGCTTTCTGTACTAGGTGTCCTATCGGGCTGAGTGGCTCAGCCTCCCCAAGTACCTGAGGTGGACACTCTTGATGCACTCCTTTGGTAAGCTTTGTGCACAGTCTTCTTGTATCTAAGCCTTGATTATTGTTGGTATCACTGGGAGGAGTTTACCTCCAGGCCAATTGGCTGTGAGAATCAGCTGTGTCTATGGTGGGAGAACTTCCGTGCTGGAGACACCCTTAAGGGGCAAGACTTGCTTCAGTGGGGCTTTGGTGCTCACTGAGTCTGTTCCCTTAGTGTGTCCCTTATGGATCTGAGGAGTTGTAATCTGGATGGTCCCACTCTGACCACTGGGTACACTGGCTCTTGGATCTCTAAGGAGGTGCAAATTTAGCCTCTGTCCGAGGCTACCCAGCAAGAGTTATGGAGAAATCTGCAGATTCCTCTTCTTTGTTTGGGGCTTGGTGGTGCCAGATGAGGCCCAGCTGTGAAGCAGTGCAAGCTGCTGTGGGGCCTTGGGCCTTCTTTTGGATGTTCTGGATCTCTCTGACCCAGCTGCAGTTTGTTAGGTAACTTTAGATTGCAAAGGACCAGGCCATTCATATGCAAAACTTCTGCTCAAAGCTTGGGTGGGGCAGGTCTCAGGGAAACAACAGGGTAGAGCAAACAGCTATGGCTGATTCTCACCCCAGCCCTAAGAGGCCCCAAGTCTCAGTGTCCCGTGGTAATCGCTGCAAGCACCTCTGAGAGAAAGCTGCCCTCAAATTTCCCCCGATGCCAGACAGTCCAGTTTCTCCCCGTATGAGTCTGGGTCCCCAGAGACTTGCCCAGAACTGGAGTTTAGAGTAGTCGGGAAATTGTGTCTCCCTCTAGATTGAAAAAGACAACTGTGTCCTCAGTTGCCAGCCCTTTCTGCATGCCTCCATACCTCTGCACTTTACTTCTGCTTCTCCTCTGAGTCTCAGTGTGCTTTTCTCTTTCCTTCTAGTTGTAGAATTTCCACTCAGCCAGCCATCCTATGGTTCTGGATGATGACTGTTTTGTCTTTTAGTTGTAGTTTTGAAGTGGTTGTACAAGGCAGCAATTTTAGGTATTTACCTATGCCTCTATCTTGGTTTCTCCCAGCTAGTGTACATTATTTTGGGAATTGCAACTTTTGCTCAAAATTATATTGATATAGTTTATTCATTTTCATGACTATATTAGCTCATTGTGTGACTATTACCATTCAATTACTGTTGATTTACATTCAAGTTCTTTCTAGAGTTTGACACTATAAACAATTCTACTATGAACATTCTTGTACATGTACCTTGAAAAGGCTATCTCAAGAGTCCACTTGGAGTAGACTTTCTGTGTCATAGAATAAGCTCATCTTAATTTTATTAGCTAACATCTAATCTTTTTGCATTGGAAAATAAATTTACTTTATACCAGGGATGAGTTCTGCCACATCCTGACCAATGATGGGCATTGTCAGACTTTATAATTTTTAATAACTAGGTTGGAATATAATAGTACTTCATTTTAGTTTTATTATATTTCTCTGATTATTAATAAAATTGATCATCTTTTCATATAGTTACTATTTGGTTTTCCTCTTTTGTGATGTTCCTGTAGAAGTCTTTTGTTCATATTACTATTAAATTGTCTTTTTTCCTACTGATCTGTTCTTTTTTATATGTCCAGAAAATTGGTCTCTTATTTTGGTTATACAAATTGTTAATAAGTTCTCCAACTCCCATGCTTTTAATGGGGTCCTTTGATGAATAGACACTGTTAATTTTAATGAAATCCATATATCAATATTTTCCTTTATAGGTAATGATTTTTTATATATTGTATAAATTAACTTTCCCTACATTAAAGTTGTGGAGAAATTCTGCTATGTTATCTTCTGGACCTTTGCATTTGCCTTTGGTGTTTAATTCTTTAATTTGCACTTGAGTCAGTTTTATATGTGAGATAGAAGTCAAGTTTAATTTTTTTCCTATTTGGATATCTAAATGGCCCAGCATTATTTATTAAAACGTCTGTCTTTTCAAATGAATCTGTTTCACATATCAAATGTCCATGAAAACTGAGCTTCCTCTTGGACTGTCCATTCTGTTCCTTTGGTATATCTGCCAAGCCCCAAGCCATTGTCATATTTACATTACTTTAAAATATGTCTTGATATTTGATAAGGCAATTCTCTCCTACATTACATTATTTTCCCAAGGGTTTTATGACTCTCTTCTAAACCCTTTTAACCTCCATATAATGTCTAAAACAGATTATGGATTTGAACAAAAGTGTTTGCTGGGATTTAGTTTAGAATTCATTGAATCTACAGAGACAGAATTGAGATATTTTGTAATGCTGAGTCTTTCACTTTATTAAATTTTTGTTCTAAATTTACTTAGATCATTTTTAATATTAATTCAATATTTGTTTTATATGACTCATATATCTTTATTATATTTATTTCTAGATACTTCATACTTTAAACTAGACTAAAATATGTTATTTCCTCTTAACTGCTATGTTGCTGGTAAACACTAGTCAAAGTACAATTAATTATTACATATTAATGTGCATATAGAAATCTTATTTTTTATTAAATTTATTGGGGTAATATTGGTTAATAACATAATATACATTTCAGGTGTACAACTTTATAATAGGACATCTGTGTACTCTGTTCCATACAGAATCATGTCAGTGGCAATTTTGTATGTGTTTAATTCTTGCATCTTTTTTTGCTTTTCCTGCCTGATTTCACTGGCTAAGGCTTCCAGTGTGATATTAGATAGAAGTGGTGGACAGCTGGCCAGCATCATTATCTTATTCCTGATCCAAAAGAGAAAATCTCCAATGTTTTATTATTATTAAATTCTATCCGGCTAGCTGATGTTTGCAAACGACTTTTTATTAAATTAAGAATGCTGATCTAGTTTGCTAAGAATTTTGGTTATGAATTCTTTTGTTATGAATTATGCTGACTTCGATTAAATGTTTTTCTGCATATATTGAAAGTGAGTGTCGTGTATTTTTTCTTTTGCATTATTTTATTGTCTTGTTTTACATTGATTGATTTTCAAATTTTCAACCAATCGCACAGTTCTGGAATAACTCAACTTTGTAATGCTGTATAATGAACATGCTAATTTTTTTGTTTTTGTTTTTTAAGATTTTTACATGCATGCTCATGGATAAGGAACATTTGTAATTGTTCCTTTTATAAGGAACATATCAGGTTGTGATTTTAAAATTATGCTGGCTTCACAGAATGAATTGGAAGTGTTCTTTCTTTACACTGAATTTAAGAATCTGTGTAAAATTAATGATACTACTTGGTAGAATTTGACAGAGTTCAATAGTAAAGCCAAGTAGACAGAGTTTTCTTTGTAGAAATAATTCAACATGTTCAATTTATTTAACATAGATTACTGCTCATATATTTATATCGATTCTTTTGGCAACACTAGTAAGTTTATTTTTTCTAGGAATTTGTTCATTTTACTAAACTGTCTAAACTATTAGCATAAAATATTAATAAAACTCATAATATTTCTAAGATACAATATTTATGGTGATATTTTTTTATTCTATACATAACCTGTGCATTCCCATTTTTTGATTCTTGATTAATCTTAATAGTTATTTGTAAATGTATTATTCTCCTCAAAAAAAGCTACTTTGTAAATCACCTCTTTTTGGATTGTTTTCTAGTTCTTTAATTCCTCCTCTTCCAGGACAATGCAAGGACCTTCACATACTTTAATTAAGTACATTTATTCCTCTCCTCATAGATATGTTACCAGACCCTTTATTTCTATTTTAAATCCTACAATTCATTTTTATTGTTATTTTAAAAAATTAATGTTGCTTTATATTTTCCTAGATATTTACCAATTTTTTTCCTTGTTATTCCTCTTGCTTTCCAAATCTTCCATCTGGGATCACTTTCCTTCCACATGAAAGACATCTGTATTGAAAACTTGGGCCAAATTGTGCTGCAATAACAGATGACTCCAGAAATCTGGCTTGCAACAAGAAAGGTTTATTTCTCGTCACTCCTTGATGTCCATGCTCATGTACTTCTCATTTCAGGATCAACGCTAAAGGAACAACCCTTATCTAAGATGAAGTTTTACAACTGCTGCCCAGGAGCACTCAAGTGATATGGTGAACCCTGAGGTCAGTGGGTATGAGGCTCATATTAGAAAGAGACAGAAAACTGTCTGACATTAATAAGACCATAGCCCAGAAACAATAAAACAAAATTGAAGTTTTGGGGAACCACCAAGCTATGTAAACTTGGGTATCAAACACACACAAGAACCACATTGTGGTTATAACTTCTCTGAGAGTTCCCTCTTTGGCTTTAGTCGGTATCAAGGTGACTTTCTTTGCAGACTCACGGTCCTAGAAGAAAGAAGTCAGTTTACTTTTAGTTTCCTCTCATCCCTCGGGGTTCCCAGGTCTTCAAGAGGAGTGTTATGTTACCTACTACACTCTCCACCTAAAGTGAGCCCTCGGATTGTTTATTGCCCAGCCTATCCCATTTCCACTTGGCAAACATCCTCAGAGAAAAGTGGGATTCAGTGATCCTCTTTTTTAAAATATACTTTTATTGATTTCAGAAAGGAAGGGAGAAGGAGGAAGAGGTAGAAACATCAATCATGAGAGAGAATCATAGATCGGCTGACTCCTATATGCCCCCACTGGGGATAGAATCTGCAGTCTGAGCATGTGCCCTGACACGGAATTAAACCATGAACTCCTGCTTCATTAGGTCCACGCTCAGCCACTGAGTCACGCTGACCAGGTTCAGTGATCCTTTTATTTATTTTTTATTGTTTTTAAAATATATTTTATTAATTTTTTACAGAGAAGGAGGGATAGAGAGTTAGAAACATCAATGAGAGAGAAACATCGATCAGCTGCCTCCTGCACAACCCCCACTGGGGACGTGCTGGCAACCAAGGTACATGCCCTTGACTGGAATCAAACCTGGCACCTTTCAGTCCGCAGGCCGACGCTCTATCCACTAAGCCAAACCGGTTAGGGCTCAGTGATCCTTTTAATCTTTTGTTTATAGTTTAACTTGGTAGATCCTTACTATCTTTTCAGATGTTTGGAACTTTTAAAAAGATTGTTTTTCTATTTTATGCAGCATTTTTATTTTTATTTTTTTAGCCAAAGACATCAGGTTTAATAACAGAAATGCAAGTGTTTTCTTTGTAATCTCCATAAGTAATAAACAATTTTAGGAGACTCAGAGCCCAGATTAGGAGTTAAAAGGGTGAATCAAACAAGAGCCTGAGGCCCCCATCTCAGTTTTCCATTTAGCTAACCAAGAAAACACACAAATAGGGGAAGTGGCCAAAGCTCCAGAATTGGATGCTAAATTTCAAGCTTAACCCAGCTTCCTAAAGTTTCTACTAATTAGGACACTAATGGGAACAGAAGCAGAAAGAACCCTCTCTGTTCTGAGATAAGATGTCTCAGTAGCAGTCAGAAGCGGTATTAACTCCCCCATGTAGAGCCACGGAGGACTGACTAACTATACTCGGGGAGGCCCCAGAGCCTCCTTTGCCTTTGATACCAGCAGCCCTAGAAGTCCCAGCAACCCACAGGCTAATTAAGAAGGTAAAGGCAGTAAGGAAATTCACTCCTTAAAACAAAGTTGAATTAACCTGGGTTCGGGCAGGAGAAAAAGATGGAATGAAAGTCTCAGAAAAGGCCTGCTTGGACTGAATAATTATGCATAACCCCTGGATAGACAATAGTGTGGTGAAGGCCTGGGAAGTAGGCAGGAGCAGGGGAGAGGGGGTCAATGGAGAAGGAAAAGGGGACATAGTGTTATTTTCAACAAGAAGATATATCAAAAAATAAAAGTAATAACCTCAAAAATGTATGCAGCATTTTTAGTAGTTCTTATTCTACATCACATATTTTCCAAATAATCCTACCCGTTACGTTTTCTAAAAGAGAAGTTCCAAATTTTATCTAGATCTAAAACTACCCACATAATTTGTTGTTGTTTTTGTAACTGGCACATATTAACTGCAAACAAAACAAATAATATTTGTTTCCCACCTTTACTTTATATTTTACTTAGTGGAATGTGACTTCTGCTTTAGATGGAAACTCTAAGGGGTTTTATTTTCTGATTATCCAGCCCTGGATAACAAGTTTTAAACCTCAGTTAGCATTAAATATCTTACTTCCTTCAATTCATCCTATTACCATTAGCCAGGTTTGGCCTGACGTCTGATGTACTGAAAGAAATCTCTTTGCTATTTTATTCTGTTCTCTCTACTCAATTTCTTTCCCATTTTCCCCTTGGCTATTTCTCTCTACAGTCCAGTAGTCCCTTTCCACCACCCCTTATCCACGGGGATGTGTTCCAAGTCCTCCAGTGGATGCCTGAAACCACAGGCAGTACTGACCTTATATATACAATTTTTCCTATACATACTTATGATAAAGTGTTATCCATAAATTAGGCATAGTAAGAGATGAACAACAATAACTAATGATAAAATGAACAAATATAACAACATAGTAAATAAAACTTATGTGACTATGGTATCTAGCTATCTTAAAATATCTTATTATACTGTACTCACCCTTCCTGTGGTGATATGAGACAATTCATGCCTATATGATGAGGTGAAGGGAGGTGGCTAAAGGGATGGTTCACATCCTGGATACAATGAAGAGGGATGATGCAAGATTTCATCAAGAATGATGTGCAATTTAAAACTTAAGAATTGTTCATTTCTGGAATTTTCCATTTAATATTTTTGGACTGTGGTGGACCATGGCTAACTGAAACCACAGACAGTGAAAGCATGGATGGGTTGACTACTATAGTCCTCTGTGCAACTTCTTCCCATTTCTCTAGCTGATAATTAGCCTCACTCTGGAATCAAAGTTGTGCGTGCAGTCGTGGGGATGGAGGTGCAAGAGTTAAGGGAATGAGAAAGTACTTATATAGATGGTGGCTCAGCACTCTCCGGACCCAGCATATAATGAAAGCTGGCTCTTAGGACGTACTTTGTGGCCTCAGTAAATGACCCTGACATGGCACTGAGATTCTATTCCTGATGGTCATTTGAAATGCCTTTCTTAACCCTAACTACTGATGGTACCCTTATGACCTGTTGCCTCTGAAGATGACCATTGGATAAATCCTCAGATCATTCCCTACCAGTTTTATCCCATTGTAGTCCGTTGTTAGTCCAACGGGAAATGCTTCACATTGCTTTCCCTGACAAACTCTAGAAATAGAGGTCAATCTAAACTCATCAGCACTCTCTGAGGTTTGTCAAACAGCAATCTGTCAACTTTTCACCACCTCCAGCTTTCAGAAGCAGGAGTCGGACCCCAGTCTCACATCTGCCTTAGTTTTATCCATATGTAAGTCAGACATTAGTCCTCTGTGGCTTCCAACTATATGAAACACATGAAGTTCTAAGTTGCCTCAATGAAGTCTTCCCTGGCTGGCTCTGGGGAAGGGAGACAGATCATCCTTTCCCAAAAGTGCTGGTAGGGGGGCTCACCACAGGGCCATAGCCCTGGATAAAGACATCTTTTTGGCAATTCATTTCCCCAAATCCTGACATTTTGAGGCCTTGCTTTTGATAAAGGGTGAAGCAACTTACCAATCATTCTCGGTAAATTCTGCATGAAGAAGAAACTGTTCTACTCTTAACCTGGCATCCCCCAGCAATGGTTTGGGCACCTCAGTAGAAAATGGGACATTCAGTACAGTTTGATAGCATTTTTAATAATCATAAACAAATTACAAAATTTGTTTTTAAACTTTTAATCACACTTAGCCAAACTCTGTGCAATGCTAACGGTGAGAAGCCTAATAAGTATTTACACACAAAAAATATATATATATTTATTTAATAAAATGTATAAGAGTCAAGTAAAACTACATGATATAGTCCAATGTAATAAATTATTGAAATTTTATAATTGTTACTTGACAAAAATATTCAAATTCTAGTAGGAAAAAAATAAGAGCAATTAATACATATTTTACAAGAAGGGGAGAGGGAGAACTTTAAAGCTTTCTAAAAGAGCAAAATCAATTTCAGTAATACTTAAGGAAAGTGGAGGAGAAAAATTTACCCTCACCAAAATGTGTACCTCCATTCATTTTTTTTTATTAAGACAACCAACACCTACCATAAAAACCCTCTTCCTTCAAAAAGCCATGTGCCTTTTATGAGAGGAGGAGCCTGAATATTGTGTCCCCTGCTCAGAAGCAATGATGCTGCAAGTCAAGAGATCTCTGCTGGACTTCCATGGAGAGTCTCAGTGGAAACAATAATCTGCCGTCACTGTATACAACACTATTCAGTGCCCTGGGGAACCCTAATGCCCATGAACCAAAAGTCCTACTTGAATGCAAGTAATCTATTTGAGGAAAGACAATCCTACTCAGAATGAGATTTGTCACAGCACACTCCTTTAATCCTTCGCAGTATGAGCTCTGTAAACACAGTACTTAAAATAATATAACACATTATTTTATATAGAAGCCTTCAGAGTCCTGCAACCTTGAATGCTTTCTAGTAAAGCAGCAAAGTTACTTCCTGAAGTTCTTTCCTTAATTTTTTTTCCTTGTTAAGCAGAATAGAAGCAGAAGTCCTATGGGCCAGTGAGCAAAGAAATGGTTGAATATTGAGAGGCGTTAACGACACGGAGAGCTATTTCAGTTGGCAAGCCCTACAAAGCCAAGGTTTGTGCAAAGGAAATAATGATATGAATTAAAAATAGGGACACTGACCGCCTATTTGATCCCTACGCTCTGAGGATTATCCTCAGTCACTGTTCCATGTATGCAAGGCTGCCAACTTACCTGAAATATAATCCCCATTCAGTGTTATATTTTCCTGTATACTGACCTAGCATGCATCCTTTCAGAAATATCACAATGATGTTGCGTGAGGCTTTAAATTGATATACAAAAACAATCTCTTTTAAGTTAGCCAAATGGTTTTGTGTATATGGTTTGTTTTTCATTTTCCCTTCCGTGGTCTAAACACATGGAGAACAGATGTGGATAGGGAAAAAATAAAATAACAGAAGACTTCAATGAATATTATATATCAGTTTTCCCAATCAGGTAAGTGATGCCTTTGGGGAAAAGCATAATTAGGAATTAACTAAGTATTAGAAATGAGAGCTACCAAAATACAAGCAAGCTAAATTTAATTTAACTAAAGCCTCTAGCACATGCCTTAAACTTAGTGGCTATTCAATAAACGCTCATTAAAATCATACTGTAAATATTTTTTGTACTTGGATTTGTCTTCTTCATTGCAATCTCCTTAAAGAATTTATCATCTTATCTAATAAAAGAGAAATATGTAAATTGACCATCACTTTGCGATGCCCCAATAAGGAGCGAGTATGCTAATTAACCTATAAAGATGGCAGCAGCCCTGCCCTCCACCACTCCAGGCCTCTGGGTAGTATGCCTCCTCAGGGCCTCCCTGCCACGCTCCACATTTGTCAACTGTCCTTGCAGCCTCCTTGTGGCCCACCCCTGGCCTCAGAGGCAACCCTCTGGTACCTGAGGCCATAGCTCCCAGTGTCTGGTGTCTCCCTCTACCCCCCACCCTCCCACCGCCCCGCTGCTCTGGTAAACAAAACCCTAGTGTTGGAGTAGCCCCTTGGGCGCTGATGCATGCTGGAGCTCCCTAGGTGTACAGTTAGCATGCCCCAGGAGCCCCGAGCCAGCCAAGGGCCGATGGTGGCAGCTGTGGAGGCAGTGTTGGGAGGCTCAACTTTGTTTTGAATAGATAAAAGAGGCCATCTACACAGTAACCCAAATTACCAGATCTCCTTCTTCTCTATCTCACAAAATCAAGAGGGGAGGGGCAATGGGCGTGGAGGGAGGGTGGGTAGCCAGGAGGCGGAGGGCGGAGGAGGAAGAGGATGAGGAAGGGAGCCAGTTGCATCCCACTTTCACAATGGGAAAGTGAAACGCACTAGCGCACCCAACCTCTCCAGTCCTCCCCACCTCCGCCGCTGCTGCACAGGCTGCCAGAGCAAGCCCCCCGCGTGCCAGCAGCCAGAGGAAGGAAGGCCTATTCTTGCATGAATCTTTGTGCATCAGGCTTCCAGTAGCTAATAAAAACTAATGGCTACCATTAATTAAGAAGTTACTATACAGTGTACATGGGTCTATGCATTTTATATGTACATGCTATTGTTATTCTTATTTTATAGACAAGGAGACAGAGGCACTGACAGGATAACTAAATTGCCACAGTCACATATCTGGGAAATAGCAGAGCTAAGACTTAACCCATGTAGTCTGGCTCATAGGTGGTACAACAAACTTAGTACTGATACCATAGAAACACATACACACACGTTTGTGTGCATTCTTCTTAGCTGTAGATCACACAGATGTCAAGTCTGAGTCAACTTGCTCTCCCTACCATTTTTCTTTCCACCCTTCATCAAAATCAGAAATGCCTACTAAAGCCACCTCCAGCTAGGACCTGCCTCCTCCTCTCCACCCAGCCCCATGGTATGTTCTGGTAACTGTGGTTTCTGGCCTGTTAGAATCTCTTTTCTGACTGTCTTCCTCAAACAGAAGTCTGATTGGACTTCTTCGCTGGCTTTCAATGCTGGCTTCATCCCGGAATCTGGTCAATCTCTGCTGTGCAACTCTGCCGTCTTTCCCACTCCTATGTCCCATCAAGGTGCCTGGGAATCTGCTTAATGCCCTTATTTTGGAATTGATCTTCCCTTGAAGACAAGTCTGAATATTTAGAATCAATCAAACTTAGGATTGAACCCCAGTGATCCTGGGAAGTTTTTAATCTCTCTGAGTGTCCATTTTTAATCTTGTCCTCATTGGAAATGTGGAAGTTATTAGGAACTGTCTCACCAGATTGCTGAGAGAATGAAATAAAACACTATGTTTAAAGCACCTAGAACAGTGCTTGTGACACAGCAAATAATACAAAGGTGCATTGAATAAATAAATGTTGAGATCAGGATAATTCAGTCTGCTTTTATTAGTTGGTCTACCTGAATGCCCCTCCTTTTCTGCACTTCCCTTCATTCTTCAAAATTCAGTCACTTACCACCTCCTCAAGGAAGAGCCCCTGCTGTGTGCACTCACAACAATCAAACTTTATCTTGGCCTTTGCCACATTTTGTATATGTTTCTCTGACTATATCACTAGATTTTCATCTTCCTAATAGAAGCGAGTGTGTGTGTGTGTGTGTGTGTGTGTGCGCACGCACAAGCATAAAGTGTGGTTTGGAGTGGTTATATACTACTTGCTTCTGCTCCCCCATTAGTGGCACCAGCTTCTACTGGAATTAAGTGAACTGAATACATGAACCACCCAATGAGAAGGTGACAACTGACTAAATAGGTCGTATGAAAGAGAAGGTGATTAGTGAGAAAGGAATCATCAGCCGACAGCTGCTTCTCAGCTCCAAAGGTGGAGTGAAGGCACCATTGAATCAGGCAGTCACCCAGTGTGGACTAATTATCTTTGACCTTAGTAAATAAAGAATAAAAAGCGTCCTGCTGAAAATAAATGATGGGGATGTTTCATAAGAAACAGCATTGTCAAAACTGGAATGGGATACTGTTGTGGGTAACACTGTGTCCCCCAAAATATGAAGAAGTCCTAATCCTCAGTACATATGAATGTGTCCTTATTTGGAAGTAAGTTCTTGGCAGATAGTCAACTTAAGATGAAATTATTAGGGGAGCTCTAAAACAATGTGACTGGTGTCCTAAGAAAAGATAAAATTTATACCCAGAGACAGACCCATGCAGAAGAAAAATAGGTCATGTGGAGAATGCCACATAAAAATATAAGGAAAAGCTGGTGTAGCTCAGGGGTTGAGCATCAACCTATGAGCCAGGAGGTCATGGTCCAATTCCCATTCAAGACACATGACCAGGTTGCAGGCTCAATCCCCTGTAGGAAGTGTGCAGGAGGCAGCTGATCAATGATTCTCTCTCATAATTGATATTGCTATCTCTCTCTCCCTCTTCCTTCCTCTCTGAAATATATATATTTAAAAGAATTTTTAAAAAAATAAAATAAAGGCAGAGATCAGGGTGACTCTCTACAAGCCAAGGACATCAAATCTTGCCAGAAAACCACCTGAAACTAGTAAAGAGGCACAGAACAGATTCTCCTTCACAGTCCTAAAAAGGCACCAAACCGGCCTACCAAACCCTGAACCTGAACTTGTAACCTCCAGACCCATGAAACAAGGTACCAATTTGTGACCTAGCAAACTAATACAAATTTGTTGTAGAAACATTAGGGAAAATCTCAATAAAAAGTAACAGAATTCAGTCAATAGCATAAGTAAATATAATTATTTTAACCAAAATACTGAAACACAGAAAAAAATATTACTCATCCCAGGCCAACAATTCCATTAGCAGCTGTATCACCCACATCTGGAAAGGCCAGAACTCTCCAGCCCAGCCTTTTCTATCCCCTTTACAAGTGTCTGGGGTCCATTCTTGCTCATCTATTTCTACTCTTCCCACTGAACTTGAGGACCCCATTGTTACGTTCCTTTTAAGATAGCATATTAAGTGGTTCAAGTAGATTTTTTATTGTCTAAAGTTTTGCATATGTCTTCTTTTCCCCCAGTTGACCCCCCACACAGACATTCCCACCCCAGGCAAGCCCCAGTGTCTGTGTCCATTGGTTATGCTAATACTCATGCATATAAGTCCTTTGGTTGCTCTCAAACCCTCCCCACCCCCACCCCCTCCCCACCCCCCCGCACCTTCCCACTCCCCTACCATTTGTCTCTGGATCTAGTAGATTTTTAAGTGGCACAGAATATAAAATTCAAAAATTACTTATTAATGACATTCCTATGTTATTTTATAAAATCTGTTGTTAATGTGAACTTGATCACTTTTTTTAAACCGTCACTTGCCAGAGTAAGGGAAAATCTCAGCTTCTGTGTTTTTCTAAAGGTCAAGTGCAGATGCTGGGGCACCTTGCTTGGGTACAAACCCTGATTTTTCCACTTGTTCCAAATGGGACTAAATGGGTCCTGGTACCAATTTCAGTGGAGGATGGCAGGTTCCTTATGCCAACGAGCAATTCTCCAGGATATTCTATACTCTCCACCTGGGTATTTTGTACTCTCTACCTGGAGACAGCGTCAGATTGCACAGGGTAGGGTCTGGGTAAGCAATTCTCCAGGATAGTCTATATTCCCTATCTGGGTATGCTGTACTCTCTACCGTCATAGTGCACAGGTTAGGGTCTGGTTAAGACTCCTCCTTCCTCTGCTGGCTATGTTGCAACAACTCCTTCTTGGGTTCCATTAATTAGCTAGAGCAGTTCACAGAACTCAGAGAAACATTTTACTCACTAGATCACAGGTTTATTATAAAAGGATATATAACCCAGGAACAGCCAGATGAAAGAAGTTTGTTCATAGGGCAAGGAAAAGGGTATAAATCCTCCATGTCCTTCCAAAAAATCTCCGTGAGTTCACAACTTGGAAGCTTTCTGAACCCTGGCCTGTTAGGTTTTATGGAAGTTTCATTACATGGGCATTACACTGGGGATGGATTCAACCTCCGGTCCCTCTCCCCTCTCTCGTTCCAGGAGGTTGAGGGGTGTGACTGTAAGTTCCAAACCTCTAATCACTTGGTTGGTTCTCTTGGCAAACAGCCCCCATCCTTAGATATTTTCTAAAGTCACTTCACTGACATAAGAAATACACCTTCATTGCTCTCCACACTTAGGAAATTGCAAGAATTTTGGAGCTCTGTGCCAGAAACTGGGAGGAAGGCCAAATATATTTTTCTTGTTATAAATCACAGAATCACAGTTACTATAGCCACTAAACCTCTTTACAGCTCAGTTTTCTCTTCTGTAAAATAAAGATAATAGCAATACCATATAAGAATATCAGAAGTCAGTGAGATGATGGATGGAAAATGCTTAGCAAATACCTTGTATTCAGTAAAACCTCAGCAAATGCTAGCTAGCACTGTTCTGTTGTTAGCATTAGGTATGGATTAATTTCCTAATGAGACATTGGAAAAATAATCACTGTCATGGAGATCTTTCTTTAAAAAAAGAAAGGAAGGAAGGAAGGAGGGAAGGAAGGAAGGAGCTTCCCAAAGCAAAAAAAAAAAAAATCACTTTAAAACACCATTTAAAATCTAAATTAAAGAAGCTAAACTTTATTCTCTGATTGTTACACTTTTCCCTGATATGCACGTGTTGGCAAAAGTAGATTTACCATTGTGAGTATGCAAATATTATTTTTGTAATATTAATAAAGCTACTGTAATCATAACGTGCATGTCTTTTTCCACACAAACAACTGTAAACCTACTTTTACCCAACCCTGTATATGTCATTTATAAATGAAGTGAAGCTAAACAGTAGTGCTATACACATTTTTAAAAGGGAAAAAAATAGATGAATAGGCCCCAGTCAAAAATATTTTATTTTTAAAAATTGCTTAAATATTCTCAGCAGAATATCTTAACTGCATAAAAATGCAATAATCCAAGAGAAATTATTTTAGTCCATTAATGTTATCCTTTACTAATTGAAAATTACCTTCTTCAAGCAAAGAAGTAATGCTCTAGATAAGAAGATAACAGAGCGCACTATTCTACATACAAAGTACTTCAGTTATCATAGTCTCCCCAATTAAGGCCTTTCTTTTTTTTTCCTCAAATTCAAATGGCATGCAATATACAGTGAAATCAAATACGTGGCTTAACAAAATGTATATAACGTACAATTTTGTCCTAATATGTTTTATTTAGCATTCTGTCTATAAGCTTGGAATGTGATTTGCTTATGTTACTTATAAGTATCCTATATAATAAAAGGATAATAATATGCAAATTATCTCCTCCACCGGGAGTTTGACCTGAGTTCGACCATGGGGCATGGCCAGCCTGCCAACCACCCAGAGCCCCCTCCCAATCAGTCTCACCCTGGATCTGGCCCCCACACCCCGATCACGGGCAGGCTGACTGACCAACCTCCTGCATCCCCTCTCCCTGGCCAGCCATCCTGATCGGCCCTCAATCGGGCCGGGCTGGCTGGACCCTACCTGTGCACGAATTTGTGAACCGGCCTCTATTATGATAATATATTGAAAGGCATCTCTGCCAGTATCTCTGCAAAATCCTCACTCTCCCAAGGTTGGGGATTGCCTCTCCCTGGGCGCCCAGCTTCTACTGTGCATAAAGAACACATTTACCCTGAGAGTTTTTGTCAGTGTGTGAAATCTGGTTTTGCTTATACCTCCATATTAAATAAATGTATGTACAGCCTAACATGTATCTCTCCATTGCACAAAAGAATTATTCATACCAATAGCAGTTAATACTAATCTCTAGCTTTCTACATGGCTATGAAAAAACTCTCAAGAAATCGAGAATGACTTTTATACCAATAAGCTTGATCACTGTGCAAAATATGTTCTGTTGCCATGTTCTGTAAATGAATTTTCACTGTTTAAAAAGTTATTTATTACACAAGGACACGTACTTGCCTGATTGAACACAATAATTTAGATATCTACTTCCATAGCTACTCAATCTATATTCAGTGAATAAGTCCCTTTTTGACTCAGAAGGCTTGGTGCTAATCTGTTCATATCTTAGACACAGGGGGAAATGAGAAATAATAAGATTCCCATTTGCCCTACCCGGTATGGCTCAGTGGATAGAGCGTCGACCTGTGGACTAAAGGGTCCCAGGTTCGATTCCGGTCAAGGGCACGTACCTTGGTTGCGGGCACATCCCCAGTAGGGGGTGTGCAGGAGGCAGCTGATTGATGTTTCTCTCTCATCGATGTTTCTAACTCTCTATCCCTCCCTTCCTCTCTGTAAAAAATCAATAAAATATATTTTTAAAAAAAGATTCCCATTTATTAGATTAAAAAACTGAGGTTCAGAGAGATGTTTTGCTGAGGAATAAACAGTGAGTTACTGGTTGAGTGGGAAATTAAGCCTGAAATTATTGCACTCCATTTTTCCCTTTGTGGCCTGTGCATCTATATTTTAAAACAAACCACAGACAGTTGAGATTTAAAGGCAATAAAGAACCTAGAAATCTGTCAGTCATTTATCATTGAAAGTTTACTCCTTTATAAGAAAAAGTCATCTGTATTTAAAGTCATAAGAAAAACTACACTTTAATAAAGAATAAGGATAAAATAACATTTTAAATTAAACTTGTGCAGGAGACGTGTAAAATCCAGTGAAAGGAAAATATTTTTGCAGCTTATATGTCTCGTCAATTACAAACTGGGTTTAATTTGAAATTTCTGCACACAAACTTTAGCTTTTGCCAAGGACTATATAGTATTCCTCATAATTAAGAGACAATTTTTGGTAAGAAATGTAACCCACATTGACATTCATGTTCTTATGTGACTAAGGGAATAAATAAACCATGCTAGTTCCTATATTTTTTAAGCAGCACAGGAATGGGTTATAATTATTACTAAATAAGCAAAAAATTATCAGGTTTTGTATCAGATCGTTCCAGTAAGTGGAAACTGACCCACTTGCTGGATAAAATGGTGTAGTGTTTTTTTTTTAAAGTAAGAATTAGGTATTCGTCTTCTGAAAAAAAACAGTTTCATGACCTAATTTTAAGGGATTCTCCTAAGTTACTGTGTGGAGATTTTTTCAACACTGGCCTTCAGGTACGACTTGAAATTTAATTTTTCTTTAATTTGGAGACACTTCAAGCTTGGACTAGTGAAACTGTTTCCATTAACATTAAGCATGTAATACTTCCATTTACACCACCTGAAGAAGGAGTAGCGTGAGATACCCTGCCAGTCCCTCACTCCCTGTAATAAAAAGCTCTGCTTGCATTTTTTAGCATATTGGAGCTCAAAATTAGATTTTATTTTTTTAAAAACTGGGTTCTGCTGAGTTAAAACGATTGAAAAGTCCAGATTTACAGAAAATAAATAGTGAACGATTGGTATTTCAATAATCCACTCATTCAATACATATTTACTAAGCATCTATTCTATGTCAGCACTAAAAAACCATACTTGGTTATCAAGATACAATTATTTCCTTCATGAAACTTCCAATTGAATAAGTAGACACTATAATATAATTGGCAAAATATATAATACAATGGCATATAGGTGCTATAGAGGAAAAACAAAGAAGGACAAAGATATGGGGTCTAATGGGTAGTTACTTTTGATAAGACCATCAGGGAATGTGTGTCTCTGATTTAAACATATTTCTGAAACATGGAAGAGTGAAAAGTATTTCAGGCCAAGGGAATAATAATTTAAAGTTTCTGAGGGTAGAATGGGATTTAGGATCTGTCAGGAGAAATGGCCATGAAAATGTATAGAATTAAGGGATTGAGGATCCCAGCCGAAGAATGAAGAATTATTGGAGCAAACATAGAAGAACAAGGCTGTGAAGATGGCATGCTGCCATCAGCAGTGGAACGCTGGAAATGATGACATCTCCAGGTTCCTGGAAATGATAGCCTTCAGGTTGTGATCATGGACTGTATGTAGAAAATGGAAAAACTTTTTAAAAATTTTTTGATTGATTTTACAGAAAGAAAATAAGGGAGAGAGAGATTTATTCCACTCTTTTATGCATGCGTTGGTTGATTCTTGTATGTGTACTTACTAGAGATTGAACCTGCAAGCTTGGTGTATTGGGATGATGCTCTCACCATCTGAGCTACCCGACCAGGGTCTTAAAAAAAAAACTTTTGAATTAGGCAAGTGCACTTAAATCTCAGATCAATATATCGAATAATAATAAATATTATTTTTATTTACACAATGCCTCTTCTCAAAGAACTGAGTTACAAGCCTCATGCGTAGGTCTTGCAGCCCATGTTTTAGAACTTGGACCACAGAAAGGTGTCCCTCACATTGCAATAGATTTTCCTGAGGATGGGACAGAGAGAGGAAGGGGAGTGCATAAGCAAATAGTCAATCTCAGAGAACACACATCATGTTTCAGAATCTGTGATATTTTTATATCTACAAATAGTAAAATTGAGGATCTGTTCTGACAGTGTCAGATTTTGTATATCTGTTGTCAAACATATCAGTCACTGAAGATACAAGATGGAAAAAAACTACAAATAAATGATCACAAAAAAAAGGAAACACACTGATCCTCATTCTTGGATGCAGTCTGATTTATTTTGATCGATATAATGCTGTGTTGTAGTTGACATGTTATTTTATACTGAGTTTAGAGAGTAAATCTTAGGTGTGAAGTGTGTTGTGTCACAAGTACCACAAAGGTGTTACTACAAATTTCATGAAAGCATTAAAGGTTACTATTAATAAGTCATTTTTTCTTCAAAAAATATAATGGAATCAGAGTTCATATATCAATACTGTCCCCATGTATTTGCTTTCTGCAGTGCTTTACTGGGAGAGAATGAATGGGTTGGAATTACAATTAGTAATTCACCTGATTCAGATGAACATGCTCAGGTATACAGTTACCATTTGTGCACTGAGGGTGCAAAATTTAAGAAATACTAGTTTAGACAATTAATTGCATAGGAGACATCAAGATGAACTATTTTCAGGCCTACCTTCGTGTGCTTAATTTAAATTTGTTCATAGTCACCAATGCCTAATAAATACATTCTGAGCTCGCAAATTCTAAACACTGAGCTCTCAAACTCTAAACCTGTTGCCCAGGCAACAAGTAGATCCTGAAGATACCACTTAAACAGGATGTAAGGGAAATCCACAGGCAGCATGTATGCGTATCATGACTTTTATGCCTCTCATTTCCCAGCACAACTCTTACTTTTCTTAAGCATAACAAACTGCTTAAGAAAAATAATGTAAAAGAAGGAAGGTCATAATTAGATTTGATTGTGGGCCTTCCTTAATAGACAGTCAAGCCTGTTCAATCCCAAGCATCCAGGGCATCTCTCAGCTTGAGTCTTTGCCGCAGTTACATGTGTACATTCCCTAATTGAATTCAAATTCTCAGTTCCAAGCTCTTCCATTCTGCCTTTGATAACTCCCTATGTGACAGCAAATTCTAGCATGTCCTTAAGGTTTTATTCTGACTGTTCTGTTTACCTTTTAGCTCTACCTAAAACTTGGCTATATCTTGAAAGACATTATATACCTGTGGCTCTCTCAAGCGGGGATGATTTTTCTCTTATGCACCACAACATACAAGCTTGAAAGTGCCATCCTTGTCGCTTAAAGCTACTTCTTGGTTGAGTAGCCTTTCTTCCACCTTCCTAAAAATCGCAGCTGCCTGAATAGATGTGAGTGAATTATACAGCCTGCTTCCTCACCTTGGCGGGATTCGTCTGCTGTTGCCTTCCATTTAATTAAATGATGTCTCATCGATGATCCTGAATTGTCCTTTGTAACAATGTTCTGTCATCCTTCTTGGTGACTTCAGTGTCCACACTGATCATCCCTCACCACCCCGAGAAGTCTTGATCTCCTTATTCTAGTGATCTTTTCCAGTGTCCACACCCAGTCCATGATCATACCCTGGAAGTTATCATTTGCAATAACTGCCCCACCAAGAAATGCCTTCATTTCCAGCTTTCCACTCCTTGATGGCAGCATTCTGTCTTCACAGTCTTGTTCTTGCTCTTCTTCTGCTCCAAGATACCCATCAACTCTATACATTTTCACAACCATTCCTCCTCTCATATCATCCTAGTTTTTGTTTCACCCAGGTTAGAAAATGTGGTGCATCACTGTAATCATTTAACAAGCCCCTTGCTACTATCTTCAACTCCTTTTCTCTCCATCGTTCTGTCCTGGTAAAATGTGACCTGGTTACACCTTACTCTGTCTGTCCTGTGCCTGTCTTGAATTGATCATGGTATTCATTTTAAGTGTCTGGCCATACAATGAAGTGAGCCCCTATACTGTGCAGTAATCATACTAGAGACCCGGTGTACAAATTCCTGCATGGATGGGGGAGGTGGGGTCTGGCCGGCCCACCTCAATGGGAGCCCATCAGGGGTGGGAGCGGCTGAGGGGAGGGGGAGAAGATGGTCGGCCAGCCAGCCCCGCCCCCAATTGGGGTGTTGGGGGCCAATCAGGGCCCAGATCAGGCTGGTTGGCTGCTACAGTGCATGTCATAGCCACCAGTCATTCTGGTAGTTCTTCTGTTCCAGTTGCTGGGTATATATATATATATATATATATATATATATATACACACACTAGAGGCCTGGTGCACAAAATTCGTGCACTGAAGGTAGGGGGAGGTCCCTCAGTCTGGCATGTTCCCTCTCACAGTCCAGGACCCCTTTCTCCCTACTGCCTGCCTGCTTGCTGCTCCCTACCACTTGGCTCGCTTCTCCTTAGTGCTGCTGCAGAGGTTTCTGACACCTCCGCTGCACTCACCAGCCATGAGCCCAGCTTCTGGCTGAGTGGCACTCCCCCTGTGGGAGTGCACTGACCAGCAGGGGCAGCTCCTACATTGAACATCTTCCCCCTGGTGGTCAGTTCATAGCAACCAGTCATTCCACCATTGGGTCTATTTGCATATTAGGGTTTTATTATATAGGATAGGATATTGAATGTGAACTGTAAATGAAAAATAAAATTTAAAAAAGAACCAAATACAATTTTAGATGTGAAAAATTTTAAATATATGCATTTTTTAAAATTCTCACCTGAGGATGTTTTTAAAATTAATTTTTAGAGAGAGAAACATCCATGTGATAGAGAAATAGCAGTAGGCTGCCTCTGCTCCTGCTGACCCAGCAGAATCTAACCTAAACCTAAGTATGTCCCCTAACCTAGAATCCAACAGGAAGTCCTTTGGTGTACAGGTTGAGACTCCAACCAATTGAGCCACTGGAGCAGGGCAGATCTGAAAAACAAATTTTAATGTACCTGTAGGCCCTGGTCGGTGTGGATCAGTAGTTAGAGTGTCCTCCCATGCACCAAAGGGTCATGGGTTCAATTCCAGGTGAGGGCATATACACAGGTTATGGGCTCCATCCCTGGCGGATTGCTTGGGCAACTGACCGATGTTTTTCCTTCTCTTCTCTTCTCCCTTCCTCTCTCTCTAGAATCAATGAAAAGAACATATCCTTAGAGGAGGACTTAACAACAACAACAAAATGCTGGTTTGGTTCAGTGGATAGTGCTTCTTCAGAAGGACTGAAGGGTACCAGGTTGGATTCTGATCAAGGGCACATACCTGGGTTGCAGGCTCAATTCAGAGCCCTGGTTGGGGATTCAGCAAGAGGCAACCAACAGATATCTCTCACATTAGTTTCTGTCTTTCTCCCTCCCTTCTACTCTCTCTAAAAAAAAAAAAATCAATGGAAAAATGTCCTCTGGTGAGGATTAACCAAAACAAATAAACAAACACCCATTCCCAGTGTGATTACTGAAGGAGCATATGAAGTATGTGTTGAATGAACAGGAAGGTATGGGACTTTGCTTTCTAACAGTTTTAGCAACTCAGCAAGGAAGAAGGTTTATTTTTATTTTATTTTTTAATATATTGTATTGATTTTTTACAGAAAAGAAGGATAAGCGCTAGAGAGTTAGAAACATCGATGAGAAACTTTGATCAGCTACCTCCTGCACACTCCCTACTGGGGATGTGCCCGCAACCAAGATACATGCCCTTGACCAGAATCAAACCCAGGACCCCTCAGTCCACAGGCAAACACTCTATCCACTGAGTCAAACCAGTTAGAGCCACAGGGTTTATTTTTTATTTTAATTTTTATTGAATGATTGTTTTAGAGAGAGGAAGGGAGCAGAGAGCGAGAGAAACACCAGTGTGCTGTTGCACTTACTATGCTCTCTTTGGTTGCTTCTTGTCTATGCCCTGACCAGGGATCCAATCTGCAATCTTGCTGTATCTGGAAAAGATTCTAACCTACTGCACTGCGTGCTGCCTGTCAGGGCCCCTCAACAAAACCCCTCTGACATGCCCTGGCCCCTGCTGTGGGCCGGAGCTCCTCTGCCACAGCAAAGGTTTGGGTTCCATTGTCAGGGCACCTATTTAGGTTTCGGGTTTGATCCCCAGTCCAGTCTGACTGCTGTTCAGGAAGTGACTGTGGGCCATTGAGGTCCATGTGCTCTAGTCATTCAGTGGGGAGCTGGGGTTCCATTGCTGACATGGCCGACTCTGATCCCTGTTGCCCCAGCTCCTCCATCGAGGGTGACTTCAATTGTGGCAGCTGAGTGGCCTCCGGATAGGTCGCCTTCTCCATGGCTCACCAGGCCTGGCTGCTGCACAGTCGCCTGGGGAGGCAGATTTCCAGATTCCTAGGGAGTCCACCCTCCTCACTGGACTCCCAGGGATAGTGGGGTCCCAGAAGGAAAGCACTTCTCTCTGCCTCCCATCGGGGCTCCAGGCTGGAGTGGAGGAGTGCCTGTCCTGCTCAGGGCTTGGAGGGGAGAGCCATCCCAGGAAATCCTCCTAGCTGGGTGTGAGAAAAGGAAACGGGAGCCCTTCCTCCTTGAATCCTGTTGTCTTCAGGCATGTGAACACATTTTATTTTATTTGACACAGCCTCACGTGTAGGCCTCATGGGGCATGCAGCCACAACCACTCGCTCCTGCCAGACATTACCCGTGAGGGCATCCCAGCTAATCAACATATTCCTCTCTTATTATATAGGCTAGATAAGATATAAGATAATATAATATATGAAGATGCAATACATAAAATGTGAATATGTAATTAGTTTGTATACATAAATGCATTTGTATACAAATATACAGTATATACTTTTAAAATATATATATATATCAATACATTTTTATATAATATATAATGTAGCATATGTACATTAATTATTTAACAATACAAATGTAGATTCCATTAATGTATATATTCTATTTATACTTATGAGGAAAAAAATGGCTTTAAGAACAATGCATAATTATTATGAATGTACCAATTCAATTTGATTCTTAAGCATTTTTAAAAATGTACAAAAAGCAAATCCTCAATAAGGGTCTCTCGGTTTGAGGGATTTTTAATTTTAATAGTGTTAAACTAAAGAGGTTATCTAATAATGTAGGATTCAGCAAACTACTAACTATGAGCCAAATCTGGCAAGCTATCTGCTCTTATAAATAAAATTTTATTGGAACATAGTCACATTCATTCATTTATATAGTGTCTATAACTGCTTTCTCACTATAATGGAAGAGTTGAAAGGTTGCAACCAATATGGTGTGTTTCACAAAGTTGAAAATATTTTCAATCTGACCCATTACAGAGAAAGTTTGATTATTACTGTGACATTGATTATGAATACTTCTGTACATGATTGAAATTTTTTCTAAATACAGATTTCATTCACTACAGATGAGACAGGGGTGAAGCAAAGCAACAGATATTTAAGAAGGTAAATCAGTAATTTTTTCTTAAATAATGTAAGTAACTCAGACAAAATAAAATTGTAATGGGGAAACCTGAAATAATTAAAGTGGTTGCTATAGCTTCATTTTGGCCATGTCTTCATTGGCATCTATAGTGGAAAATTAAGCAAACAGTATTGAAAGTGACTCAAGCCTATACAGCTGGAGTATTAGTCAGCTCAGGCTGCCATAACAAAATATAGGAGACTGGGTAGCTTAAACAACAGAAATTCATTTACATAGTTCTGGAGGCTAGAGATTCAAGTTCAGGTTGCCAGCATGGTTAGGGTCTGGTGAGAGCTCTCTTTCTACCTTTTGTCTTCTCAACCCTCATGTGAAAGATAGAGGATGAGAGACTTTCTTTCTTCCTCTTTTTATAAAGTCATTAATCCTCCCAGATTAGGATTCTATCCTTATGATCTCATTTAACCTGTATTACCTCCTAATTAGCTCTTAATTACATTCTATCTCCAAATACAGTCACATTGAGGGTTAGAGTTTCAATATATGAATTTGAGGGACACATAATTTTAGCCTTAGCAATAGGTAAAAGAAACAATGATTTCTGAGTATCCAAATTTCTGCTATAGACATGAAGTGCTGGTTTTGTCCACTAGAAAAATGTGGCTCAAGTTTCATATAATTTACCAGCTGGCTTTATTAATATTATTAAATACTAGGGGTCCGGTGCACGAAATTCGTGCACTGGTGGAGGGGGTTCCTCAGCCCAGCCTGCCCACTCTCACATATTGGGAGCCTTCAGGGGGTGTCCTACTAACGGCTTAGGCCCACTCTCTGCTCCCCTTGGGGAGCAGGCCCAAGCCGCAGTCTGGTCTCCCTTTTTGGGAGGCAACCAGACTAATCAGGGGAAGCCACCAGTCCCATTACCCCCACTGCTGTAGCCACTGCCAGTCACTGCAGCCACCAAGGTGTTTTCATCAACATGGACTCCAGTCCCTTAACCATGAAGAAATGACAACTTTCTTTAGGCATTTTCAAGATGTGTCTTTCATAGGATATGGCATTTCTTTATTATTATTTTTTATCCTCACCTGAGGATATATTTCTATTGATTTTTAGAGAATGTGGAAGAGAAGGGGAAAACAGAGAGAAACATCAAAGTGAGAGGAACACTTTGATTGGTTGCCTCCTGCATATGCCCTGACCTGGGCCCCGGCCAGGGAGGAGCCTGCAACCTAGGTACATGCCCTTGGTCGGAATTGAACCCAGACCCTGCAGTCAGCAGGCTGAGGCATTATCTGAGCCAAACCAGCTAGAGCAGGATCTGACATTTCTTAGCCTTCCAGCAGTGGACCTTCATTTTTTTTCTCCGGGAGTGTGGTGGAAAAACTCTAGATCACCTTTAGGGATTCTTATTACCCAAGTGTCTAAGAATATTACCAGTGGCATACAGGGAGCTTAGCAAATGAGAGGTAAGAAAAGGTGTTTCCTCTGTAGTTCACTCCAATCACCAGCTCCAACCCTGCCCCTCCAATCCCAGCTCCACCCCTGTCCAGGCCTGTAACCTCTGCCTGAGGCTTCAGGCCTGGGCAGGGGACCCCCAAACCCCTCTGATCGCCAGCTTCACAGAGCCCAGGCCTCTGTGATCACCAGCTCTGATCCTGCCCCTGCCATTGCCAGCTCTGTCCTTGTGCCACTGGCAGCCTCTGGCCAAGGCTTCAGGCTTGAGCAGGGGACCCCCAGACCCCTGCATTGCTGGCCCCACCAGTGCCCAGACCCCTGTGATTGTACCCTCTGCCCTGCCCCTCCGATAGCTGGGTCTGCAGAACCCAAGCCCTGAGATTGCCAGGCTTGCCCCTGCCCAGGCCTTATGCCTGGCTAGGGCACCCTCACACCCCTCTGATCACTGGCTCCACCCTGGCCCATGCCTGAGGCCTCTGGTGAAGCCCTCTGGCCTGGGATGGGGACCCCAGCCCCTTCTGATCACCTGTTCTGACCCCCAGGCCCCCTGCCTCCTCCACCGCCTGCCTGGCTAACAGGCCTGACCACTTCAGTGGTGGGGCTGAGCCGGACTGGGCGCTGCCATCTTGTGGCCATGTGGGCGGCCATCTTTGTGACAGAGCGACGCCTAATTTACGTATTACTCTTTTATTAGATAGATTGACAGAATATACTATACTAGAGGCCCGGTGCACAAAAATTTGTGCACTTGGGGGGTCACTCAGCCCGGCCTGTGCCCTATCAAAGTCTGGGACCCCTCAGGAAATGCCCACCTGCTGGCTTAGGCCCTCTCGCCGGGGGATCAGACCTAAGCTGGCAGTCAGACATCCCTCTGGCATCTTGGGAGCCCTTGGGGGATGTCCACTTGCCAGTGGGGAGCAGGCCTAAGCTGCAGTTGGACATCCTTAGCGCTGCTGAGGGGGCAGGAGAGGCTCCTACCACTACTGCTGTACTGGCAGCCATCAGCCTGGCTTGTGACTGAGCAGAGCTCCCCCTGTGGGAGTGCACTGACCACCAGGGGGCATCTCCTGTATTGAGTGTCTGTGCCCTGGTGGTCAGTGTGTGTCATAGTGACCAGTCATTCTGCTGTTAGGGTTAATTTGCATACTACCCTTGTATTATATAGGATAATAAAAGCCCAGCAATCATAATGGCCTACCAACCAGAACAACCACTTGACCAGTTGCTATTATGTGCATTTATCACTCTCAGTCCCTCTCCCTGGCCTGCAGGCTCTGATCACTGGGTGTCAAACAGGTAACCAGGGTGTGTATAGGCAGCAGGACAGGACTGGAGACTGGCGAGCAGGTGGAATGGCAGACCTCTTGGTCCCTCACCCCCAGCAGGTGGAATGGCAGACCTCTTGGTCCCTCCCCCACAGCCCACAGGCTTCAATCACCAGATGGCAAATGGGGAACTGGGGTGGGTGGCAGTGGTGGGGAAGGACCAGGGACTGGCGAGCGGGCAGATGGCCCTGATCGCAGGCTAGGCCTGTATACCCTACCCGTTCACGATTTCATGCTCTGAGCCTCTGGTAGCTCAATATACTTAAGAAGCTAAATGATCCTAAACATCATCAATCTACTAATAACTTTATAGCTTACTACATTTTTCAGTCTATAAATAAAAAGAATTGCTAAACAATTTAAAAGCTACAAAAGATCCTATTCTATACTATTGAAGACAGACTCTAAGTCATTCATAAATTATTTCATATATGAAGATAAAACCCATAAGGAAAAAATAAAGTCAATAAAAAATAAATCTAAGTTATAAACCATTAAAAGTCCACCAACTAAAAAATGGCATTTGGGATTCACCCTCTCTTTCAAAATTACCCTTTAAAAAAATGACCTCAAGGCTTCATTTACAACTACCATATTGGATTTGCTCTGCTTGTGTACTGCAAACTCCTTCCCAGTCTAAGGTTTGTTTTACACTTCAGTCTGTTTTACATTTTAAAGTCCATAAGCAACAGCATCAAAATTCTCAGACAGAAATGAAAGATTTTAAAACTAAAAGATGGGCCCGTAGTGACGTTTTCATTTGAAACATCTCAAAAAGGTTGAGTCTCAGTCCCAGATCCCCTAATGCCATGGTAAATAATGACATAAGTTTTAAGCTTTAAAATAGCTAATTTTATAAAAATAATTCATTTTCAAAATAATTATATCACTTTATGTTAGAAAGAAATTTCTTCTAAAGTTCTATTTTCTTGAAGTAATCTCTCGATATCTATTCCAGTTGAATTTTAATGGTTCACTGAGGCCCCACCACCTACTTGTAAGTCCACCTCACTCAGGTTACAATAGCATGTCTGCTTCTTACCCTACAATATTCTAACTAGAAAGTCCATGGTTTACAGTATGGATTTTTATTAGCCTTCATTATCTGATAAGATGGAAGACTTAAATGCCAAAGTAAAGAGAGACCCTGATCATGCCCTGACCACTTAAAGTTCCTAAATCTTAGAAATAACGATCAATCAATAAGTAATCACGGCATAGCTTCACAATGGGAACATCTGAAAAGTTCTGAATTGGATAAAGAACATAGTCACAGTTACACTAGAACAAAGAAAAGAAAAACCTTGCATTTCTCTGATAGAGCATTTTGCCCTAATTGACTTCTAGATGTTTAACCTTAATTTACATAACTATCCCTCAGGTTTGGTTTCTTGAAATGAAGCTGTTTTGAAAAACCTTCTGATCTCAACATAAGCTATTTTCGCTTAAAGTCTATGGGAATGGTCACCTTTCTTTTAAAAGTGCCAGATTGGCAGTGCTTCTGTCAGCAGTAATCCCCAGCCTAGACTTTAATGAACTGTTCCTGCTTTTCTCTAGGGTTTGGGGTTGCCATTTGTCTATAATTAACTCCAGACTGACCAATGAACAGTGAAGGAAGCAACTCACTCCCCAAAGATTATTACAAACATTATTTTGTTCTAAATATAGCTGTTCTGACTGGAACATACAAATTATTTATCATGCTATGTTAATCCTACATATATAATAAAAGCATAATATACAAATTGACCAAACAACCGAACAGTGGGACGATCATCCAGACGATCACCCGGGTGACCATCTGGGACCACGCTATGACACCCACCAAGGAAGTGCGATGCAATTGGTAGGGGGGGCCTGGCCATCGCCCCAAGATTGCCCTGCAGAGGGAGGCTTAGGCCACCAACCAGTGGGTGGTGGCAGATGGGCAGGGTCTCCCTCTATGAGGGAAGCCTGGGTCCTGGGTACCAGCAGCCAGAGGAAAGCTGGTGCCAGCAACTGGGGGAAGGAAGGCCTACTCTTGAATGCATTTCATGCATTGGGTCTCTAGTTTCAAATAACTAAGAAAGGGAGAAAGTGGCTTTAAAAGATTGTTCTCTTTCATTGTAGCTACACAGGAATGTAAGCCAGGGGGGAGAAATGCATAGATTTTCAACCTTGTCACAATCTTCTAAACTGTAGCTGAGAGGAACTGACATCCAACCTTCATTTGAAGTCCTATGTAATGTAGTAAACCCTGTTGATTCTCCTTTCGAAATATATTCAGAACCTGCACACTGCTCACCACCTCCACCACTACCATTCTGGCTCAGGACAGCATTATTGCTCAGAATATTGCAGTAGCTTCTTTCTACTTTGACCTTGACCTCCTTCTCCCCAACCATCTGTTCCACATGAAGCAGCTAACGTGATCCCTTAAAAATGTAAGTCAGGCCAGATCTCACCCCTGCAATGAAGTGAACTCTATGGCCCCAAAACTCACATAGTTAAGCCCTAACTTCCAATGAGATGATTCAAAATTAGGTTTAGATGAGGTCATGCAGGTGGGACCCTTATAAGAAGAAACACCAGAGAGCTTGCTTTCTTTCTGAACTGTGTGAAAACACAGCAAAAAGGTGGCCATCCACAAATCAGGAAGAGAACTCTCATCAGAACTCAATCACTGAGATGAGAGAGACTGTAGAAAGAGCAAGGGAGTAGCTTAAAAATCCGAAGCTCTAATGCAAACATGTTAATTTAAGATACTCATTAGGTATTCAAGTGTAGATGTCAAAGAGTAATAGAGTGTGGAAGTTTGAAGTTGAAAGGAGTGAATCAGGCTGGAGATGCAAATTTGGAAACTACCAGCATCAGCAGATGGTACTTAAAGTAATGAGGCTGCATGAAGGTAGCAAAGAGAAGAGGTCCAAAATCCAGGTCCTTAGACACTCCAGCATTAAGGCCCTGGAGGTGGGAAAGGAATGGGAGAATAGACCTGGAAATCATGGCCAGTGAATTAGAGAAAAAAATAAAAAAGGAAAATGAGTTGCCCTGAAAGACAAGCTAAAAATGTGTTTCAGGGAGTTGGAGAGAACAGCCGTGTCAGAGGCTGCTGACAGCTCAAGATGAAGACTAAGAATTGACTGCTGGACTTAGCAATGTGGAGGCATTATTGAACTTGACAGGAGCAGTTTTAGTATAGTGTTGAGGGCAGATGCCCGGTGTAGGGTGCATTTAACAAACAAGGAAAAGAGAAAAACTGGAGTCAGTGCAGATGGACAACACTTTCCAGCAGTTCAGCTGTAAAAGGAAGGAGAGAAAGGGTACAGGAGCTGGAATGAGTGTGCATGTGCATGCTTATGTTGAGAGAAATGACACTGTATTTTAAATGTTTGTGGAAGAAGATTCAATAAAGAGGGAAAATTAAAGATTCAGGAGAGCAAAGGGAGAACTGCTGAAGTGCTAGTCTTTGGCAGGTGAAAGAAGATGGGATCAGGTGTAAAAAAAAGGTGTCCTGTGCCACAGCAATGCCACTTCATCCACAGAATAAGGAATAAAGCAGGTTATATCACATCAGGCTTATACAATGACTACAGTAGGAAAACTCTGGAAATACTGATTTCTTAATGTAAGGGCCAAAAACCTCTGTTGGAATATGTAAAACAGTGACTTGGAAACTTCTCATATAAATATGCCCTGATTAAGCTAAGCACTTTCTAAAACTACATTTACTTTCAGAATAAACAATCATTCACACAAAAACTGGTTGAATTAGTGAAAATATATTTAGGAACAAATCCAAAGATCTGAAGGTCTGAAATTCTTAAAACTAGAGAAGGAGGGAGGACAGCTGTAAGAAAATTGAACATGGAACAATACTGATGAATTGGCAAAATTAAAAACAAAACAAAACACTTCTCTTCAACTAAATTTTAAGCTTCTAGCAGAAGAGCCATTTATTATCATTGTGAGTACATTTTTACATAGTAACTGTTCAATAAATGCTTGCTGAACTAATTAGTTACTTCAGTTCTATGGTTGGTTTGTACTGCATTAAATTCTTCACTAAGTGTATCTGTGGTGTACAACTATATAGCAGAATCATCTTATCAATCATTCCCACTAAAATGCATTGTTTTCATTGATTTCTTCTTTAGCATCCTTTGTTTACCCTTTTTTGCATTAGTAGTTAAATATCATAAACATTGAGAATTTATAAATATACTAGAGACCTGGTGCATGACATTCATGCACTGGGGAGTGTGGGGAGGGGGGAGGTCCTAAGCCTGGCTTGCAGGCCTGAGACCCTTTGGGGATGTCTGCCTGCTAGCTTAGGCTCGCTCTCCATCACTATCACTGCACTCACCAGCCATGAGCCTGGCTTCTGACTGAGCATTGCTCGCCCTGTGGGAGTGTACTGACCACCAGGGGGCAGCTCCTGCGTTGAGCATCTGCCCCCTGGTGGTCAGTGTGCATCATAGTGACCAGTCGTTCTGCTGTTTGGTCAATTTGCATATTAGGGTTTTATTATATGGGATATGGTTTGTTTCTTAGTATAGTTTTAGACATGCATAGCATGTAATAGCTGCAAAATAACAATAAAAAAGAGTTAAGTGGACATTTCATGGAATAATTAATGAAGGGGGGAAATGCTTTCTTAAAATGTGTTAAAATAACTATTACATATTAAGTAATTATGCCCATTTTAATCGGAGTTGATGATATTTTAGTGCCAATGGTTGTCAGAGAGGGGGATTAGGAACCTATAAAAGATATGCCTCATTGAAAGAAATTATACCTGCTATTTTGGTTTATGAGAAAATTGCCATGTGAAAGGTTTTTTAAAAATAAATTACCTTCATAAAATAGGGAGAGACAATGTTTATTTCATTCCAAACAGGGGGAGAGGATAGTCATTTGAAGAAACTTATTTCTCTGCAACACTTGGAAAACTGGAAGACAAAGAACTACATCATCTGATGCCCTGGAAATGTGGTAATAGTGTTTACCCACAGAGAGAGCCTAAGTTTGTTTCCACCAGGAGCCATACAATTAAATAGCTCCAGTGTGCATTCAAATATTTTGAGGAGTTCCGGTTGAAGGAAGCGCTTGGGAGTGAGTTGGCATTATGCGGTAGACCTGACTGTATACACCACCTCCAGGTATTTGCTTTTAAACAGCACTATTATTTGAGACCATCAACAAAGTATACATATATATCACGTTCAATATTTATCTCATCAAATGCAGGTTAAGAAAAGTCATACTTAAAAAAAAGTCTCAAGTGATAACTATGAGATGCATGTTTTAAAATGGGAGTAGTTTCTTATAATTACCATTTTTAATTAAAAACAAAAATATATCTACATCTTAAAGAGAAAAGAAACATAACCATAGTGAATGAAATGGTTGACAGTCTTTAATAAAAAAAAAACATTTTGTGAAAGAAAAACTCAAAAACTCTACTGCTGCAAATAGCAAACTGTTATCATCATCATCACAATAAAAAAGTATATCTGTAATATCTTAAACAAAATTAATTGATTCAAACTAAGCTCTCCTATTTATGAACTTCAATAGGCAAAGTTCATCTACTCCATTACAGAAAAATAAATAGGCTCCATCAACATAATACATTGAGCCCTAGGTATCCAGGGGCTGTCCCCACTACACAATTCTCCCCTTTCTTCTCCACCTCCGATTCAATTTGTTTATTTGGGGGTGAGGGGAACTCAAGTCAATATAGGCTTCTTTTTATGCTCATTTCATGCCTATAGCATTGTGCAACGATCTCACCTTCTTAATATGGTAGTATATTTTTGCCCTACAAAATGTTGGCGCTTCCATATTGCATGAGTCTCTAATCCATTCATACCTATAAATATTGTATTCTCTCCTCAACAAAAACCATAATCCTTGAAGCCAGAAATCCTTATAACAAAATACTTTTGCTCCCTCTACAATCACAGCACTATGTCAGGTAGATATTGAATTCTTCATAAAAGCATGCTGTCTGAGGCAAAAAAACAAAACAAAAACAAAAAGCAAACAATCAAGCAAATTCATTTACAAAACATTTACAAATTACAAAGTAGCAGAAAAAGAAAACTGAAGGCTATCTGCCATAATTAATGGAAATCTAAACAGAGTAAACCAAATATTCCAATACAAATGTGTCACTTTTAGCAGCCACTTAATTAACGTATAAAACATCTATGTTGAAAAACAAACATTTAAGATACTCAAATACATCTTCTGGTTGATGAAATTATGAGTTATAAGACGAATGCTCCTTTATTTTATTTTTACATTTTCAACTTCTGTATAAGGAACACATTTTAATTTTAACATTAACATTACATTAACAAAAATAACTATTACATTCTACCTCTAGCAATCAGATTACCTAGTTTATGAAGATGACCTATGTTTTAATCTCTGAATTCACATAATTTCAGGAATCTGCTTTGGTAGAATCCTGAAGTGTTGGAACTAGACAGCCTGAATTTGAATTATAAATCCATGAATTCCTGCTGTGGTAGCAGAGTACATTACTTAGTCACTTGGTGCCTAAATTTTCTCACCTGAAAAACGAGAAAATAACAGGCACGCCTCAATGGCAGTGAAAAAGATTAAATGGATTCAAACATACAACGCCCTCAAGAGTGACCCACATTTAGTAAGCACAAGCCCGTTTGCTTTTGTAACTGTGGTCATTATGCTTGGGGATGAGAGGAAAGATAATTTTTTATATAACAACCTGTTTTTAAGTAAACCTCCAGGCCTCAGAGCATTCTCTCATGAAAACAGAGCACATTCTAAAATGAAAGACTTGGATTATGTCCGAAGGACTTTATACCTCTCATTACAACTTAACACCAAGAAAGAGAAACCTCATATAAATCCTCTTAATTCCCCAAGTTAGGGATTTAACTGCAAGCCACAGGTACACTGGCAGCATATTTTGGCTTAAAAACTTTAAAAAAGATCTTTGTGTAACAGAGAATAAATGTATTACCCTAATAATGAGCATCAGAATTCCTCACAGGGAACTCTTCTGACAAACTACTTGGTGTGGATACTCAAATCGTTACAGATAAGCTGACATGAGATGATGCCACAGCAGGGAAAGTTAAACTATTCAGCATTGGAAATGAAAAAGAACTTGGGAGGATTGGAGAAAAGGGATATTGAAGAGTTTATGATAGGATGGCAAAGGGAATTCTAAGAAAAAGAGGCTCCCATATTACATTTTAAGGTTGCTTTCTTGTTTGGTTTTTGCAATGTAGTACTCTGGCGTTCACACATAGCTCTCAGTAAATTCAGGTTTACCGGTGGTGAGCGTTCTTATTTATTTGTTTCAGGTTTGGGTTTTCTAGTGAAAATCAAAGAAAAAGGCAAGTTCCACATGTCTCCTGGACATGCTGTGGGACAGGGACAGATCAGTGAGGTAAGGATGTCATGAGTTCACAGAAATGGCTCTTAACCGGAGGTGAACATTAGCAGAACACAAATAACTCTCCCCCTATTCCCAGAACCCTCTCCTCTGGGAACCCCAGTCCCACCCCCACTTGCTCTTGAACACACCTATCAGGTCTTTGCTCTTGTCAAGTGCCAATTAGTGGTCAATTCTCAGTCCTCATCTAATAGGATTTACCACAACTTATCATCTGCCCTCTTTGAAAAGTTCTATTCATTAGATGCCTGGAACATATACCTATTTTCTTAGTACCTCAACAGTTGCTTCCTGTCAACCAGCAGGCTTTCCTGACTCCCAATGTCTATAACCACTAAGCACTGGATCCACCCCTCCTCGCTCCTGTTCTCTTTCCTACCTGTTCTCACAGCTGTGGTGGTCCTAACTATCTAACGTGCTGGCAAATGGATCACTCTAGCCAGACTTCTAACCCAAAGTCCAAAGTTATAAACGCAATTGTCTACTTGAATTAAGGTGCCACTTAAATGCTTAATAGACATGTCAATCTCAAACACTGTCTCTTTCCACAATTGTCCTGTCTCAGTAAAATGTAAATCCATTTCTTCAAATTTTCAGACCAAAAACCTTGGAATTGCCCTTGGTACCTGTCTTGTTCTCATACCCCACATTCGGTCCAGCAGTGATTTTTTGTCTGTGCTTTCAATACATATCCAGATCATTTCTCTGCTAATATCTGAGTCCATCAGGCAACCATCATATTTTGCTATCTATTCTTAACTGGTTTTTATGCCTCTGACCTTTCTACCTATATCACGTCTCTCAGTTGCAGCACTATTGACATTTTGGTTAGACAACTCTTTTATTATGGGAGGCTGTCATGTGCACTGTAAGATGTTTAGCAGTATCCCTGGCCTCTATCCACTAAATGCCAATAGAACACACTACACTATCACCCCTCCTTGAGTTGTGACAAATAAAAATGTCTCCAGATATTGCCAAGTGCCTGAGGGACAAAATCACCCTGATTGAGCACCATTGCCCCACAGTATACCAGCACTCAACCCACATAATACCCTTTTATAACAGAAACCAGATTATGTAAGACTTCTAATAAGACCAATTGATTTCCATTTCACCCAGGAGAAAAAAAGCCACAGTTTTCTGGCTCTCCATGATCTGCTACTCACCTTGACCTTATCTCCTCAACCCATTCTGCTCTCGTCATACCTGCCTCTCTTCTGTTCTTTCATTACTCCAACAAAGCTCCCATCTCAAAGTCAGGGCACTTTTTCCACGTGGGTTACTCCTTCACGTCCTTGGGTTCTTTGCTCAAGAGTCAGCTTCCCAATAAAGGCATCAATACTCACCCATTTCAAAGCTTCAGCCCTTTTCCCGTGTCTAATCTGCTCCACACCCTTCCTCTGTCCCAGCTTTATTTTTAATGGCGCTTCTCTCCATCTGATACACTTTATGTGCTACTAATTGCTTTCAGGTCTGCCTCTACCTAAGAAAATGTAAGCCTCAGGAGGGAAGGGATTTTTATCTTTTTTATTTGCTGATGTATCCCCATCACACAGAAAGTACCTGTGGGAGGCACTCAATAGATGCTTATTGATAGGTGGAAGGAAGATAGGGAGGGAGAAAGGGAGGGAGGGAGAAAAACCATTTTAGTTCTGAAGGTTTAGTTCTGAAGTTGATATCTACAATACCTCTACATTAACAAAGACTGAGTTGATTTCCATGGAACTTATGTAAAATATAATTCATCATGTACAACAGAAAGTAAGAATTTGTCAAAATGCTTCTGTGCTTAGGAATTTTTATGGAGGAGGTATTTAGAAACCATACTTATCAACCCATTAACATATAGATCTAAATATCTATAGATACATAAAATAAGTAGAACTTTAGAAGCAATCTGGGGAAGTGCCACAGGCTACGGTAACTCCCCTAGATACATACAAAGAAGGGTGCTGGGGGAGTGGAATCATTCAATTGCATACCCGGAAGGTAGCTTAACAGGTAAGAGTACCAGCGAACAAAGCTCTTTTCTGCGAATGAAAGCCTGCATGGTTCACTTGTGAGTGAAATAGAGGACTGGGGATGCTTCCTGCTGCCAGCTGACAGTTACATGGAACCCCCTGAAGTTATAAATTGAATTCCTCTACTAATTACTGGTCTGAAGGGGACAAAGACTCACATTTTATTTCTCTTGCTGAACTTGCAGCATAAGCACTTGTGAATTTTACATTAGGGTCAAGCTGGGAAGTTCCCAGTCAGTTTCACTTGGAGTACAGAACAGTGTCACCTCCCATGCAAATGAGGTCAGGTGTTCTTCCTGCCTTGGGTGCCTACCAGGGAGATTTCAGTGTAATGGATTCCAGTAGGGAAGTGGATACAGAGAAGAAAAGAAAGAAGACGGAAGAAAAAAGACAAAACATAAATCCTATTTGAGATACAATTTTGTTAAACATTTCAACTTATATATTATGGATTCTAAGAGCATATATTTCAAAAAGTCCTCAGAATTTCATAAACAACACTTATTAAAATTATATGCCACACCCATTGATCCCAATATCAACTATTCCATCTACTCTCTGAACTACACATTGTAAGACCAATAAAGCTACTCAGCAGGCAGGTGCTTTAATGAAATAGGCCCAGTTCTCCTGAGAGGAGAGCCTGTGGTTCAAATGCTAACACTTTTGATCAGATAAGTACTTTATTCTTGCCAACAAGCAATAACTTTTATGTGGACGCTGATCAAAAAATGCTCTGGGGAAGGAAAATAATGGGGAAAGGGAAGGGGAATAAAGGAAGACAGTGATGTAATCTTTCAAAACAAGTTTTCTGAGAACAAAAAAATAACTTCAGCATTTCTAATGGGTGGCATGCCTTTTCTAATTTCCTAGAAAGTCAGAGTCCATTCCCCTGTAAAAGCAGCACTTCAGCCCTGACAGGTATGGCTCAATGGGTTACAGTGTCACAGGTTCAATTCCTGGTTACAGGC
>PVJC01003323.1:38678-71560 GCA_004026665.1 Murina feae
AAAGAAAGAAAGAAAAGCTGGTATACCAGAGGGTAGGAGAATCCTTAAAAATTAAAAAATAAAAAGCAGCAACTTCATTTAAATTAGGAAAACAAATCCATCCATTTATTCATTCAACAAACAATTATCCAACATATTCTCTTTGTAAAAGAAGGAAATGCAAGCATATTCATCATGAACACAATCTCCATCATTAAAATTCCCCTTCTCTCTTGATTTTATTCCAATTACCATGACTTACTTAAAATGTGACTGAACAAAAATAATCTAAGGGACACCTAATACACTGAGATCTGACATCGGAGATTAGGAAAGAAACAAAACATGAGTAGACAATATTGAGTAGGTCTGGAAATCATAAAGACCTACCTTGAAATCCCAGCTTCTTTACTTATTGGCAGTCTGAAAGAATGGAAGGCGCCTGGGTCTCAATTCCCTTAGGTGGAAAATGTAACAGTAACCTACCCACATAGCTATGCGGATTAAATGAGATGATGACAAGTACCCCTTCCCAGTATGTATTCAACAACCTATAGCTATGAGGGTTATCTTCTGGAATCCAAAACTTAAATAATGCCATTCTTAATTCCTATGAGCACTTTTTGGCAAGACTTTAGAAACGCTAAATTTTATTTTACCTCTTCAGAAAAAGTAACTATTTTCATGCTTATCATCTTTAAAATATATAACCCTTGGAATTTCCATGCTTCTGAATGTCTAGAATAAATGCATGAAGAAGAAATTCCACCTTCTTGGACCAGTTCCAGTAAAATAACCAAGACAATTCTTACCTAGTTTGGGCAAGGAGTAGGGCACTTTAAAGTAGTCTTCATAAAATTCTATTAATCTCTTTGTTATATGGAGAGCATAGTCCCCGGATCCTCTTCTGATAGCGTCGGGCCGTGCATATAATCGTACCTAATTAAAAATATATATAAAAGTTACTTTAGCCTTTTGGTACCCAAATTTTATCTGGCCTGCATATATGAATCTACACAAATCACTTCGCTGACTATAGAAAGTAAACAGCATTCTCGTTCATATATCAAAGAATGCTGTGGCTGAGTGAACCAAACTCACACAATTAATGTCACCAAGTTGAGCAAGTCACAATTTCCTCGCTTTACAAGAAGACATAGAGAAGATTTATACAGCTTGCATCAAAATAAGTATTCAAAGTTATCACTTACATGTGCTTGCTAGAGATAGGGAGGTACAGCGGATTAGGATAATAGTTCTCTGACTATGCTGAAAGTGGGCAGGATATGGTGGCTCAGCAGAAGAGAAAATTCATGGTCTGTTAAAGACACATTGCATCCAGCTAGGAAAGCATTACCAAGCTGAACAGAAATATATGTTATACTTGCTTCTTTTCTTTGGAACTGTCCTTATTCCCAATATGCAAAGCAGGAATAGAAAATGTTTCATGCCCGTAAATGATTGCCATTCTGGAAAGCCGTCTTCAACTGCTCCAGGCTTCGAAACCAGCTGAAGTAATTCCTATTTCTAACACAGTCCGGATACTTAATATTGATTTTTAAATCAAGCATTGTATATTCTCTAGTCCTTGGCCAAAAAAGGAGCCTGAGGCAAATAACATAAAACTGAACAAAACTAACAACTATACAGAAAAGGTTAAAATGAGATTAGTTTTCATAAAGCTTTTATAAAGCTATCCAGCATCTTTCTTTCTAAAGGCTAAATCTATTTTTCACAGATGTGGTCCCTAATCCTCATATCAATTCTGTGAATAATAAATATGTATTCTGTGGAGCTGTGACAGGCACAGCAGCCTGGGAGTTGGCTGGTAGTCCTGCTCTGTTACTGACCAAACCGGGTGATATTGAACAAAGTACTTAACCTCTTTGGGTCTCAAGTGGTCTCATTTATAAAATAAAAGTGCCGGCTGCCAGCTGGTTACTAAAGCTCTTCTCAGTTCTAAAATAGTTTACTTCCAATCACAGATAAAGGAGTCTGTGTTCTTTTCAAATGACTGAAAAAATAAATGGTTTACTCAGTTTGTGAAAATGGATATTTATATTGAACACAAAGACCAAAAAAAGCTGTACTCAATCGTATAAAAATTGATTAGGCAGTCAACTCTTCACTATCCTGACTTAAGAGAGAGAACATATGTCAGAGATGTGTTTAATCAAAAAGAGTAGAAAGTTTAAAAAAATACATTCCGCTTTATGTTAGAAAGTCCTGTAATTCAATAAAATATCTACTACATTCAATAAATTTATTTACTGAAATTCCCACCCACCAACCAAATCGAATATCAAATTTAGTTGACAGCCACCTACAGTTTGGGTTGGTGGTGTAGACACCACATACCACTGCAAAATGGGAGACTCTTAGAGAGACTCTTACCATTCCCTGCCCCTGACATCACTGCTTATAAACACACAATGTGTTAAGTATAAGTTCCCAAGAAGCAGACCCTAAGGAAAGGATGAGTGTGCAAGTGATCTATTAAGGAGGTGTTCTCGGGGGAAACCTACCCGGGAGCCCTGGGAAGCAAGATAAGGAAGAATAATGAGAGAGCAAAGTGCAATTTCAGCTGAAGTCCTGGCCTCAGCTGATCCCCACAGGGAGCCCTGGAGGATAGCATGTCCCAGTGAACTTGCACCGCCTTGAGGCACAACAGCTAGATTCCCCAACTCCTGCACCTCAGTCATCGGATACTGATTACCAAGGGGAAGGCATCCATGGACTGGCCCAAGTATAGTCCTTTGAAGAAGATTTCAGGTACAACCTATTAAGAGCAAAGCAGTGAGAGCTGGGGTATAGGTGCACCAAACAGGAAAGATCTGTCTGGGTACCAACAGCACACACCACACGCAGTAATCATTTACTCATGCATTCATTCATTCAACAAACATTTATTTGACATCTGCTTTGCACCAGGCCTGGACTAAGCATTTTTAACTTGGTAGTGAATTAGACAGGTTCTCTAACTAAAGGAGGCACAAAGCATTATTGGGGGGAGGGAGCATGGAGAGAAGCAATGTAATCTCCATTCTCAGAGAGTTGCCCATGCATTAGGTGAGTTAGATAATAAAAGACAGTGATAAATACTATGTGAGTGGTAAACTATAAATGACAAATGGCTACTCAGAAAAATGGATATCTTTCGGAAGATTCAAGTTTAAAAGCATAACCTGGACCACTACAAAATGATGCAGCAAAAGGACACTAATTCTACTCCTAGGAAGCAGCATTGATTTTGGTAGAAACAGCCACTCCTATTAATCAATTCTACCAGTTAAGCTATCTGTAGGCCAAGACAGGAGAAACACAATTAAATTAAGCTGGTTTTCAAGATTTGATGGAAATGATCCAATCTGAGTGCGAAGATAAAACATACACATACTTAGGACAGTGCCTTCATTTGTTCATCCAAACATGTGTTGCATGCATGCTGTGTGTCCGGCATTGTAGTAGAGAATAGAAATAGAACAATAAAAATTCTTACCACAAAATTAATAAGACATTTACTCTTATTGCTCTTAAGAGGTTCACAATATGTGGGAAAACAAACAAATCAATCAACAATGAAATTCAATGTGAGAAATGCAACAATGTACTCTGCCTTCCCTCCCATTAGAAAAGTTAGGGAGGCTGCGCTCATAATGTCAAGCCCTCAATGTTCTATCCTCTCTTGTCTTTTCAAAGATATTCTCAAATGCTTCCTCTTATCCCCCATATTACCAATTTATGTCTCCATGCTGCATAATTTTCACCAGCAAACAAGTAATGTGTATTGTTTCTTATGTTTATAAACAAAGTCTTTCCTGACCACAGTTCCTCAGCTATGTTTTCCAGCAATGTTCCTTGAATGTTTTTTCTTCTATATAGTTAGGATTAGTATGTAAGTTAACATCCAAACTGAAACACTGTTAGAATGAAAAGGATCCCTTAGGTGTAAGTAGGATGGTTGCCCATTTACACTCTGTGTCTATTCTCTCTTGAATTCACTATAATGAAGCTTTCATTCCCACTCCTCTCCCATAACTGCTCTCGTCAACATCACTAGAGGCAGATCCAACAGTCAGTTCCCAGTCTTCAACAAGCATCACCTATCAGCAGAATTTGGCACAGTTGATAATTTTTCCCCCTCCTCCTCCTCCTCCTCCTAACACTTTTTTCACTTGGCTGCTATCTCACTTTTCCTTCCATCTGGTTGACAACTCCTGCTGGTCTTCTAGCTGTTTCTCCTCATCCCCATCCATCTTTCTCACTTCATGTTGGAGAATCCCAGATTCCATCAATAGATATTTTCAATTCTCTGTCTATACTGTTTGTCTGGTGATGACATCTAGTCTCCTGGTTATAAATATCACTTAGATGCTGAAGATTTTACCTCATTACTTCCAGACTTCCACACTCATTAATCCACCTGCCCACTGGATGTTTCCACTAAGATATCTAAGAGGCATCTCAAACGTAACATGTCTGACATTACACATACACACACATGCACACACACACACCCCTACCTGCTGCTCCAAAAGTCTTTCCATCACTTGCCCAAACCAATGCCTCAACAGTATTTTTTTCCTCTTTCTTTCATACTCCATGTTCAATTGGTCATGAAATCCTTGTGGATCTACCTTAAAAATATATCCAAACACCAACCATTTTTATAACCCCACCATGACCACTCTGCCCCAAGATTCCGAGGTATTTCTTGCCTAGATGAGTGCTCTAGTATTTTACTAATGTCTTCTTCCTTACTCCTTACGTATGCCCTCTACACAGCAATGAAATGTTCCTGTTAAAATGAACATCAAGTCCTATCACGCTCACTCTTTTGCTTTCCTCCTCCAGTGGTGTCCCATCTCATTCAGAGTAAAAGGCCAAGTTTCACAAGGGCCCCAATATATCCCTATAAAAATTAAATCCTCTATCTCCTGACCTCATTTCTTACTACTTTGCTCCACACTAACCGTACTCTATCCACACATATCTTCTTTTGCATTCCTCAATCATGCCAGATCTCCCATCAAGGCTTTTGAGTTTTTCCCTAGATATCTCCATGGCTCCTTCACTGTACACCTTAGATACTTAGAAAAATGTCTCTACTTGCTTACACATTTTCCCTGCCATCCCAGAACTTCCTAACCTCCACCTTTGTTTTATTGTTACCTGTAACATTTATCACTATTTGGTAACAGATATGTTTTACTTACTCATTTTACTTCCTGTTGCCTTTTCTCTAAGAATGTAACCTGCATGAGGGAAATAATTTTGATCTATTAGTTCTGACCATGAAAGTGTCATTTTTTATGTAGGTCAAAATAGGTTGTTTGTTTTTTTAATTTTCCTGCCAAGTGCCAGGCACATAGTAGGCAGTCCATACATTATTCTGAATGAATGAGTGAATTTCATAGGTGTGTGCCAGTCCTAAGGAGTATACAATAGGAACCTTTGATAAGACTGTGGGAAGGGATTCTCAGGAGAGAAAATGTTTTAACTAAGTCTTGAAAGTAAGCTGAATGCATTAAGCTAAGTAGAAGGTAGTATCCTAGACCAAAGTCACTTTATGTGCTTAGGAAACAATACTGACCAAATAGTGACTTAAAAGGCAATAGTAAATATTAGAACTTAGTTATAATAGTAGTTGTAAATCATTGGAGGATATTAAGCCAGAAACTGATAAAATTATTTCTGCATTTCAGAAAGATCACATCATTGACCTATATCAAAGGAAACTGAAATATAGAGAATTGCTTGTTAAGACAGCCCACAGAGAGACAACTTTCAAAAAATGAGGAGATATACAGTGATAGGTGAGACCAGAGTAGTAAAGAGACTTCAAATCATCTTAAAGAAAGGTCTGTATATCAAATTATAGAACACTAATTTAATACTACAGGCACAAATAAGTTAAAGATTTTTAAACCACAGAATGACATGATCAGAATTTGGTTTTAACAGATTACATCAAAAGCAGTGTAGATAGTGGATTAGTAAGGGAATAGAAACACATAAAAGGAAATGAGTTATACTATTGTAGAAGCACAAATGAAACACAATGGTTTGGACTACAGAGATGGCCATAGGGATGCTGATAAATGGATGAACTTATTCAATTGGGCCTAACATTCTACTGAACAAGTCATTTAGCTACTAAGTAAACAAAACTGTAGTCACATTCTCACTTAAGAGCAGTCATTCACTTCATCTGTACCTGTCTCATTCCAATGTCTCATTGGAACTAATGAGACCCAGTTGAAGGATGGAGGGTTGGAGGAGTGGGGGGTGGAATCCAAATTATTTCACAAACTAGGTAATTCTTATGAAATTAATCAAGAGTTTGCTATACAACAATTTATTTTATATTGTGGGAAACACTGTTGTTTTCCTTCTTTTAGGTTAAATAGACTCTACTTAATCATAACATAAAAATTAAATCTTCATAAACATAGTTATCATTCAAAAGCATTGAAATATAATTTTATTACACCTGCTTATTTGCATTTTCTGACATCCCGCGATAAGAGCCCAGCTCTGAAAATGTAAATTGCTAACCAGGCTTTATCTTTCCCTCTGCATAGCTTCTCCCAACAAGTGATATGAACCAAACTGCCCATTTAGACCTGTGAAAAGGACATTACACTAGGAACTGGCATACTGGGAGGTGAGGTTCAGCTTTCTCACTAACTACTATCAACTTTTAAAAGTCAGTAAACTTCTCTGGGTCTCAGCTCAAAGTTCCTTTCATCACAAGAATTTGCCTAAATTCTTCTTATGTAGTCTCCCACTTATTTTGAAAAGGAAAAAATGAACATGTTTTTCATTTATCTTCATACTAGAGGCTCAATGAATGAAATTCATGCAAGGGTAGGCCCTCACATGCCCTGCTTTGTCCAGAAGGTCATCCAGAAGATCGTCTGGACAGTCATTCCACTGTTTGGCCATTCATACAATTTGCATATTATGCTTTTATTATTATAGTCTAGGGGCCCAGTACACAAAAATCTGTGCACTCGGAGGTCCCTCAGTCCAGCCTATGCTCTCTCGCAGTCTGGGACCCCTCAGGGGATGTCCACCTGCTGGCATGCCTGAACAGCCTGGGTGAGGGGCTGATGGCTGTTTGCAGGCTGGCCAAGCTCCCTAGTGGGGACCCTCGCCCCATGAGGGTGTGGCCAGCCTGGTTGAGGGGCTGAGGGCGATTTTCAGGCTGCCCACAGTCCCTTCAGGGTTCAGGTCCCTACTGGGTTGCCCGGGCACCCTGGGTGAGGGGCTAAGGGCCATTTTCAGGCTGCCCACAGCTCCCATTGACCCAAGGTCCCAGTGAGGCTGGCTGGAATCAGGTTTCTTGGGTTTATTTCTCTTCTATAATTGAAACTGTGTTGCCTTGAGCAGAGGCCTAGTCAGGCAATGAAGCCTGCTGTTTGCTTCAGCTCCTTGGCTTCTATAATTGAAACATTGCTGCCGAGCAGAGGCCCGGCTGGCCTAGGCAGGCAGTTTCAACTCCATCACTGGTACAATGGAAGCCTCCTGTTTGCTCTAGCTCTGTGGCTGCCAGCTGCCATCTTGGCTGGGTTAATTTGCATACAGCCGCTCTAATTGGCTGGTGTGCGTAGCTTGGTTGGTGGGTGTAGCTTAGGTGTTTCAGAGTGAGGGTTAATTTGCATATTACTCTTTTATTATATTAGATAGCTTTACTCTTTGCATTTTTCACTTTCCTTGAAAATGCATACTACCCTGCTCAGCTACCAAACTCTATCCTTCATTCTTTTAAAAAAATCTTTATTGTTGAAAGTATTAAATATGCCCCCTTTTTTCTCCCATTGACCCCTTATAGTCTACTCTGTCCTCTCTTCCCCCCAAGCCCAGACCTCCACCACCCTATTGTATGTATCCATGGGTTATGCATATAAGTTCTTTGGCTGATCTCTCTCCACCCATCCACTGACCCCCTGCCTTCCCTCTGAGATTCAACAGTCTGTTCCAGGCTTCTATGTTTCTGGATCTATTTTATTCTTTAGTGTTCCTCTTTTTTCCCCATTAACCACCCGTGACCTTGGTACTAATTAGAGAGAAATAACTGTGATAGCCAATATGAAATAAAGAGGTGACTTTAGAAAAATATTCTCATGGTACACCCCTATGGTAATAGATCACAGTGATGAACTAAAGTGTAGGAGTTACATGTTTTTGATCCCTTAGAACAGTTAAACACCCAAAATAGGTGTTCCTATGGGAGGTCTGTTGAATGAACTCTCTGTATTTACAGTATGTTTAATCTTTTTATAGAATTTTAAGTATTTCAGTCACTGAATGGGGAAAAACACTGAAGGTAGATACCTTCAATCCTTCAGTCATCTCACTTTCTCACAAAATCAAGGGTGGCCATTAAGTTTCAGCTCTCCTGACACTAACAGTGGCTGCTTAGAGGGCATGTGGGGAAGAATCCTGAGACCACACCTGCACTTGGCAGGAGAAAGTGCCAAGATCCGTGAAATGCCAGCTGCACTCTCAAGGGTAGGAGAGACGGCATTGGTGTCAGCTGTTCGCCATTATTATGATAGAATATCCTTTGGGGAGGGAATAATAATGGAAGGGAACTTTAGACGAATTCAAATTGACTTGGTCTCTGATAGCTGTGCAATTTAGAATAAGATATCAAAGATGGTTTAAGGATTTCATCTATCCCATTGCTATTCAATGAGCATCTATTAGTGGTCAGGCCACTATTCCCCTGCTAAGTGTAAAGATAAGCAAAAGAGACATGTGCTCTTCCAAGGAGCTTGCAGTCCAGTGTGGAGATAGAGCAACAAAGTCTTATAACTGAGAATAGCAAGGTGAACCTCCTTGACACGGGCTCCTTAAAAGTCCTCTCCATGGCGACAGCAATTAAGTGGGTAAGAACAGAACATCATGGGAGCAAAGGAAAGCAAGCAGCTATTCACTCCTACATCCAATGTTTTAACTTCTATTGTATTAAAGATTTCAAAGTAAAGCTAAATATAGATATATGTATGCAAGTGAAAATGTAAACAACTATGCTATTGTCAGAAATATAAAATCTTATCCTAAATAATTTTGGAGATTTCCTTTTAATAATTTAAAATACTTCATAGATTTTCTTATTCATCATTACAAAATACATGTACCATGAGTATGTAGTTAGTAGTAAATTATGACTTCGTAGAGGAAAAATTTGAAGGGTTTTTTATCTCCTTGAGTCACTTGCAAGGACAGTAAAATTAAATCTCTGTATCTACACCCTTTCTTCTACACTGGATCATTTTTGCATTAAAAATAAGTTGTGGTAGTTCCTATATAATGATGTGAAACTGTGTGTAGTTGCACCATACAGCAAAGAGGAGAAAAAAATCATTTATAGCAGTCATACACAAGTTAAATAAAAACATGAATAACACTTTCTCTGATCTGATGTTTGTAATTTGGTGGGGTTAAGTTAAATAAACCTCTGACTTGCCAGAGTTGTTCTCTGAGAACACTTTATAGGGCAAGAGTACATCAGGAACTTTGGAGGACATAATAATTATTTTGTGGCTTTAAAATATCACCATAATAACAATAATTAGCTTACTCTTCCTTTCACCGAACTGAAACATTTTCACCAAAGAAAAATCAGTGCCTTTCTTCGATAACTACAAAACAGCAATGCGTTGTCCCTAAATTCTCAGCCAGTAACGCTGAATGAATTCATCTCTATGACTATAATTTAATTTGGAGGGTTCTTCATACCAATCAGTAAACAGAACTGGCCAGGGAGAGGGAGCAGGTGCTTTTTGGCACTAAGACAAATACATTGATACAAAGAGGAAAGAGTGTTGTAAACAAGAAACTAAACACCCAGGAGTGTTGGTGTCATTTAAATTCAGAGGATAACTTACTTTTCTATTTTGCTAAGCAAAAAGGAAATAAGCACACACCAATCTCCGACAGAAGCAAGGACGCGGTGTGCAGTGCCTTGAGCCCAGAAACACAGAGGAGGCTGTTGGGCCAGGCCAAGAGCTGGCTGGGCAGGAGCCAATGCTGCCGCCAGGAGTCAGGAACTTTCGAAGGGCCCTGACCTCTTGGGAGCAGAGCCTGCGTGCTCTGCTTTGAGAAGCTGAGAGCCACTTCTGAGTCTGCCGCAGAGTAACGTGATTGAAGATGACAAAGGGAGATTATTTAGGCAACAGATTGTGAGATGTATTGAGACAGGGAGGCCAGCGAGTAGAAAAGCATAATACAAGTGAAAAATGTGTTCTGTGGCTTTTATAGCGAGAGCAGCCAAAAATAGGCAATCTCCATCCCCATAGTCAAAGGGCTCGTTCTGAGGAGGAGGAGAATTTAGAATTGGGAATGGATGGGTAATAAGATCCCAATATGAAGAAGGAATCATGTGGTGATAGCAAAGCCACAGCTACCTGAACCCCCCTTCCTCTCATCCCCCCTCCCGCCCCGCCACCACGTTCTCACAAGAACAGGCTGCAGAGACAAATGTCAGAGCCTCTCCATGCATCTCACCTTGGAATCCATACAGCTATTCTGAGGACAATCCCTTAAGCATCCTTAATGAGGTCTGCAACCAGCTTTACACTAAACCTCACTTCATATCAAATGCTGTCATAAGGAGACTCCAGAGTACTGTCACTCATAAAGCTGCCCTACTGGCTTGTCCCTGCTTGTGTTATATGATCTCCCTCTCTCTTCAAAGAATTTAACTAAAGGTTCATGAGAAAAGCACTTGCTGAGAATTGTGAGACAGGTACGCTACATACTATGTGGTTTCTTTGGGATACAGTGGCCTTTATTCTGTAGGTGCATAGGCTACCTAAGTTTAAAGCGTATTTGTCTCATCTCTCTAAAGGACTTTAAGTTCTTTAAGCATCGGGTCCATCTCCACAGTTTCTCTTTTCACTCCTCACTATGTCTAATACAGTGGCTTTCATCTATTGGGGACTGACAACGTGTTGCTGACTCCCATAAAATGGCAATAAACTTGAAGGCCCTTGTCTGTGCCAATACTAAAATGCTGTTATAATAGATTGATTGTGTCTTCCAAGTACATTTGGCTTCAGGCAAGGAAATCGGGACTGTGGCAACTTGTATGGTGTTTTCTTGAAATCACTTCACATTTATTTACTAAGCATAGTATTTACTACTTCACTGTGGAGTTTACAAAGTCTACTTACTTTCGGGTACTTCAAGGAAAGGGCAAGGTTCTGGCATAATCACTCTGTAGTTGTCACTTTTTTCTTACATATATGAATAACGGTCCTCAAAGACACCATGCCCTAATCCTTAGATCCTGTGAATGTTACTAAAAGAGACTTTGAAGTTTTGATTAAATTAAGAATTTTGAGATGAAGCGATCAACCTGGATTATTTGGGTGGATCTACGTATGATCACAAATATCCTTAGAAGAAGGAAGCAGAGGGAGTTCTGGCTACAGAAATGGTGAATGCAATCTGGATGACAGAAGCAGAGAGAAATGTAAAGATGTGAAGGAGAAAGAGGCCATGGACCACAGAATACAAGGAATGCAGTTTTCTGTTTGTGTGTTGTGTTGTGTGTGTGTGTGCGTGTGTGTCTTTATTAAATTTACTGGAGTGACATTGGTGAATAAAATGATAGGTTTCAAGTGGACATTTCTCTAACATATAATCTGCAATTTTAGAAGCTGTACAGGCAAGGATCAGATCATTCGACAGAGCCTCCAGAGAGAACCAGTCCTGCCAACACCTTGATCTTCGTCCTGCAAAACTCATCTTGCATTTCTAACCTCTGGAACAGGAAGAGAATAAATCTGTGTTGCATTAAGTCACTAAGTTCGTAGAAACTTATTACAGCAGCAGTAGGAAATGAATATATTGTCATTTCCTATCTTCACACTGTTTGTTTTGTGTTAGATTTGCAGCTCCTTATAGGAGCACGTTTTGTATTTCATTTTTGTGCCTCTCTGTCTGTGGTAGATATAATTATTTACAGCTTTCCAACTGCCAATGTGGGCACACCTGTTTCACTCACATATATTACCAAGCACACAACATATTACTGCACATAACTGGTGCACATACACACAAAAATAAATGACTGAGGAAAAGTTAGAATCATCTACAGGATTTTTTCTCCAAGTGTTGTCCTATTACACTTTGAATTGAACTCACCTGGGACAATTGTGTAAAATTCACGTTTGTTGGCCTACACACTCCAGAAATTCTGAGTCCTCTCTCACAGGCCCTAAAATCTCCATTTTTAACAGGCTTACCAAAACTACTGCCCTACCATCACCTGAAGGGCCTTTGTTCACTCAGTCTCACAGCAAGCAAACCTCAGGTCTAGAAAGAAATATTTAGCAATAGCCTAACACATAGGAAAACATATATCTTTATTCCTTAAATCTCTTTCAGCATCACTGTCTTCAATGAAGATACATTCAATGTGGCCATTATTATTTTTAACTCCAACAACTAATCTTTCTCTCCCCTGCACGATGAACAATAAACAACAGATGAGTCAGACCCAATGTCTGGAAGCCAGTAAAAGTTGTTTAATACTGTCACAGCCCATAGATAAAGCAGCACCATTTACTCCTTCTCTGGGATAGACTACCTTTTTTTGTAGTAAACTGAACTGCAGGTTTTTTAAGCAAGATAGAATAAATTTGAGAATTTCGTTATTGAGCTATCTGTTTTATGCCTGGTCGGATTCCTTCAGCAAGACTGACAGCCAAGTCCATCTCTTTGTAAATACCAGAGTTCGGTGCTCAGTTGGATTCAGTTTCAATTTGGTTTGGCCCATCTGTCCTTTTATTCCCTGATTTCCAACTACCTGCTGACCTCACTTCCACATATGTCACCTTCCCCAGACACAGCACCCTGCCTGCTACATTCCTCTCTCCTGTATCTTTCAATAATGCAGACACTTTCTGCCACCCAAGGCAGAACTCAGAATTCATTTGTTCACTCATTCACTGAAAAAATATTTATTGGGAAGAGAACTCTTTGTCAGGTCCTCTGCTGGATGCTAGGGATACAGAAGTGAACCAAACAGAAATCCCTACCATAGCGAGCTTGTATTCTGGTCGCTAAGACAGATAAATGCAAACAATACAAATAAATAATGCAACACAAATAAATACATATGAGCAATATGCAGTATGATAAATAACAATAAGTATTCAACTTTAAAATATATCACAGGTGATTAGAAAATGTCAAAGGTTAGGGAAAGCCTCACTGAGAAAGAAGGTGATACTCGATAATACCCAGTAAAACTGAAGGATGAATAAGTGCTGATAAGGGTGTGAAAAATGGGGATATAGGTTTCTGGGGAGAATGCATTCCAGGAAGAGCTACTTATAAATGTTTGAAAACCATCGTTTCAATCTTCAAGCCTCTCCATTCAACTCTTCCTTTAAAGAAATTACAAAATATTTCAATCATATAGAAATCCTATAGAAAAATCCAGTACGAAAGTACATTATCCCTGTCCCCCCAGAAGATTTAAATAATGTTGACAATTTTTCTACATTTGCTCCATATATTTTTTTAACCCTATAAAACATTACAGTTCCCTTGAGGGAATATATCCCCTTCTTATCACTTCCCTGCCTCCATAGCATTAACCACGGCCATGGAGTTCTGGCTACAGTATATTTCCAATTCATGTTATATTAATCCTTCAGTTTTCCTGGGTATTATCATTTACTGGGTTATATTCATCCTTCAGCTTCTCTTCACAGGAGTTATACCAATCTACATCCCACCAGCAATGTATGACCATCCTGCTTCCCCTCAAGCTGGCAAAGTTTGCATATTGAAATGGTTGTTAATCAATGGGCATGACAGGGGACTCACTGTTCATTGTCATTTGAATCTTCCTGGTAATGGTGATGTCAAGCTTCATTTCATAGGTTTATGCGCTTAGGTTTTCCTCTTCTGCGAAGTGCTCTATTCCTCTATCTATTCTTCCATTGGGTTGTTTACCTTTTTCCCCACGATGTGCAATAGTCTCTGTATATTCTGGACAGTAATCATTTGCTAGTGCATAATTTGAAAAAAAAATATTCTCCCAGTCTGAGCTGGCCTTGCACATATGTCCCCGCTCAAATAGAATTTACTTTTAACTTTGAATGTAGTCAAATATCAAATGTTCCCTTCAGGGATTGTGCTTTCTAGGTCACGGCCCTCAAGGTCCAAATGTATTTTTCTTATATTTTCCTCCAAATTTTTTAAACGTTCGCTGTTCAAAATCAGAGCTTTAACCCCAGTGGAATGTATTTATGTGAATGGTGTGAAATAGCAATCTCATTTTATTTGTTTCCATGTGGATAATCATTTGTCTCAGAATTGCTTGTTGAGGAGTCTTGCCTTTCTCACTGATGTACACTTTTCCCATCATGCACGGTAGGTACTAGGCTCTCATATATGCTTGGATCTCTGTGGTTTTCTATTGGTCAGCATATGCCAATAGCACATCATCACTAAAACTAAGTAAAAATGTGAGGGCTAATAATACCAGTACTTTTTCTTATTTTCCCCAAAACTTTATATAAATTTTAGGGTCATTTCCACACTTAGACACAAAATTCAGTTGTTGGAGATTTTGCAAACATTTTCCCTATATTTGCATGTTATTTTGACATCTTCAAACATTAGATCTAAACATCCATGTCCATGGAATGTTTCTTGATTATTTTGGTTTGTTAACCACTTTGAAGTTTTACTATTTCCTTTATATAAACCTCACACAACTCCTATTCGATTTCTTCTAGATACCTTCTGATGTGTTGTTACTGTGAATGAAATTTAAAAAATCATATTTCTAATCTATTATTTCCGATATCAGACACTTACTGATTTTTGCAAGGTGACTTTGAAACAAGCCAACTTTCTGAATTAATTCTAATAGGTTTTTTGTGGTGGGGTGTGTGTGTATGTGTGTGTGTGTTGGACTTGTCTCAGTTGGGATTTCTAAAACAATGCCAACTAGGAACAGTGAAAGAAGACATCCTTATCTTATTTTTCACTTTATTTGGAATGCGTCTACTGTTTCACTACAAACTATAAAGTTTGCTGCGAGATAAGGAAGTTCCCTTCTATTCATTATTTGCCAAGAACTTATCATGAATAGTGTTGGATGTTTCTAATGCTTTCATCACATCTATTCAGATGATAGATTCTTTCTTTTTCCCTGTGTTCTGTTAAGTAGTGAATTATAGTAATAAATGTTCTATTGTTAAATTGTTTGCTTTCCTCTAGGGTGCAGGTGGGGGAAGACAACCTAGTTATACACGTTATAAAGCTTTTCTTTTAAGACAAGATTTAACTTAAAAAATGTCTAGTAAACATCTGTCACCATACAAAGTTGTTATGATGACATTGACTATATTCCCTGTGCTGTACTTATCCCCATGACATTTTTTATAACAAAGGTTTATACTTCTTGTTCCTCTTCACCCCTTACACCTATCTCTCTGCCTCTTCACCTGGAATGCATCCACCCCCATCAGTTTGTTCTCTGTATCTGAATCTGTTCCTGTTTTATTTTATTTGTTCTAGGTTAAATTTTCTCCTTCCTGGGGTATATCCTGTAATCATTCTTTTCACAATGGTCTGTGAACAGAAACCTCTCCCAGTCCTTCTTTGTCTGAAAATGTCTATGTTTTGCCTTCACTTATAATTAATAATTTTAATGAGAATGTGGAAGACTAGGTAGGCCATGACATTAATTTTCTCTCAACATTTTGAAAGTATGTATTACACTATCTAGAACACTGTTTCCACTAATGAGAAGTCTACTTGTCATTCATTTCTTAATAGGTGATCTTTCTTTCCTCTTTGGTTGCTTTTTTAAAACATGACTAATTTTAAATTTTCAGATAGAAGCAGTCATAACAGGATAATAATCCTGTATAACCATCTCCTAGCTTTGACAATTATCAAGTATGTGTTTCATCTGTATCTTTCCCTTCCTTTGCTAAAATGTTTTTAAGGAACTCACAGACATGACGTCATTTCATCCATGCTCTGTACACCTCCAAAGCTGTGCATCATTTTATGTAACCACAGTGTCGTTATGCATCTCACCAATGACCTCTAGCTGCTTGGAAGGCTTTTTTTCTTTGAGTTTGGTTTTTCTTAGTTTTACCATGATGTATCCTATGTGGCTTTGTTGTTATTATCTTCCTGGGGTCATTTTTTTTTTATCTCCTCTCTATCTCACCTAATTATCCCAAAGCCAATCCATGAACAAGTCCTTTTAATGTTACCTCTTTAATAGATTTTTAATCCACCATTTCTCTCCATATCCACTGTCATCCAAGTCAAATGACCCCACCTTTGTCACCTGAACTAGTGTAAGTTCATAACTTCTCATCTGCATCCGTTTCCCCCTTTATTCCATCTTTGCAGCGCAGCCAGAGGTTTTTTTTTACCATGCGTATTTGATGATAATACCTCCATCTTAGAACTTTCATTCTCTCTGAAGAAAAAGGCCCAGGAGGTCTGTGTGGTCAGTCTCTAACCAGCTATGCACAAGCTGTTCACTTCATCTTGACATCTTCCTCAACCTCTACTCTCTACCACATCCCTGACCTCTTCCTAATTAACTTCTAATCCTTCACATTTCCCATCCCTTCTTCAGGGAAACCATTCTGAGCATCCAAATCTACATTAAGGTTCTGTTTCATTCTTTTTAAGTAAGCTCTCAGACAGCATACTTGGAATAGCAACTTTGTGCCTTCCCTTTGCTGGCGTGACTATTTGATTAAGGTCCCTGAGACAAAGAATTCCATGAAAGCTCCTCATTGTATCCACCGCAACTAAAAGGGGAGTGAGCACAAAGCAGGGACTCCAATTAGTATTGGTAGAATTGATTAATTAATTAGCATCCAGGCCTTCCTCCTCTGAGCTTTCATTCCAATTGTTTGTCTTATAGTATCTACCACACGTTATTCTTAATAGTTTTCCATTCAATCTCTGCAAATAGAGTATGAGTCATTAAGACCAGAAAACATGTTTAATTCACTTTTGTATCTCCAGTAACTGGCCTACTGCCTATATGTAATGTGAAATTAATCACGAAATAAGAAATTGGGAGAGGGGCCCTAGTTTTGATTGGCTCCCACGTGCATGGAACTGAGTCTATCATTCTTCTTAATTTCTACATTCATTCTTTCTTTTAATTTCATCTATCTGAGTACCTGCTATGCCCCAGGTACTAATTTAAGCACAAGGGATACAGCAATAAACAGAACAGACTAAACATTGTCCCCTCTTGAGCTTAAGTCATGCCATGCTTTCATCGGTGACATATGAAAGTTTCCTCTTCCATTTTATATTTGATTTTTACTATTGCTTTCCCCTTTATTCCCTAGTCCCCAAATCATTTCCCTCTCCTTGGTAACTACGCTTATATACTTTCTATCCAACTACCATAACGTTTTTACATGTAAGCATATCCAGGAAAACATAGAGTATTATCTGTATGTATTTAATTTTTAATGATATTAAGTTACAGTCTCATTCTGTTTTATTCTTACTATCTGTTCATTCAATTAATTCTGATATCCATCCATGTTTCCAAATATAAAAAAGTAATTAATTTCTCCTGAGTATTCTATAGTATACCTCTTAATATACCAAGGTGTCCATTACCTTAGAAAAGAACTCTTATAGTACTTCTAATTTCCCACAGCCCCAAATTCAATGAAGTAAGCATCACAGCGCATGTCTCCATGTGCATTAACGTGAAAGTTTCTCTCTGGCATATGCCCAAGAACTGGCAGACGTCAGGATTAGCATACCCAGTGTCCCTGAGCACTGCAAGCTGGTCTCTAAAACGGACACAACAGTTCACACTCCCAGCAACAGTGGGGAGGCTCCCCTCATCTTCCCATCCTCACCAGAATTTGATATTATCGAATTCATATTTCTGAGAATCTGATTGCTTTAAGGTATTATTACATTAATACATATTTCACTGATAATGAGTGAAATAGTCCCCATCTACATAAGAGAGATCTAAAGCCAGATTTCCATTTAGTACCCAAAGACATTATTCTGTGACTCAGTTGCTTCCTCTATTATGAAAACGTAAATGTTTAAAAATTAAGCACCAAGAAGAAATCTAGTACAATAATAGTGCTAATTAGTATTTGCTATTATTATCATTACTTATGATTATTTGCTATTATTTTCATTCAATATTCTCTTCTATGAATAGCCCATTTATATCCTTTAACGATTTTTTTTCTATATTTCCTGTACAGTTCTTTCTGGCTTACATGAGCTTCTTGTATATTCTGAATATCAATCCCTTACACATGTTTTTAAATGAGTGGGTGAGTGAGTGAGTGATCAGAGATTAAACATGACAGTTTTCTCTTGCAGAACTCCAGCTATTTGCTCTTTCGGTTCACTTCCTTCCTGGGTCATTTTTGTGAACAAAATGTTGAATCTCAATGTATTTTTTATCTGGTCAATAAATTTTAAACAACATTTAATTTATATTCCATTTTTCTAAGTCAACAATACACAAATCCACAAGTGCAGGGAGAAAAAAATCAGAGCTCCACAGTGAAAAAATTAAACAATTCTATTTGTGGATCTTATTGGACTTTTTTTTTTTTTTTACAAAACGATAAAGTACAAAGAACTAAGGGTGCTGTCAAGTCTTCTCAAAGATGAGTACTTTGTCTCAATTTCAAACTAAGTATTCCACTAGAATAATTTCTAAAACGGGCTACCAAAACAGTATCATTTTCTGCAAGAATCCAAAGGAACTCTTCATCACTGTTAAAGGGTCACTTTTAATAAAATCCTTCACAATCATTTATAAAAACACACAGAAAGTCTTAGAAAAGTTCAAAATAGCACACCAATAAATATTCAGTAAGAACCGGTATTTAAAGGAAATGTATGTAAAGAGCCCTATGATTGTAAGCATTTTCCTAGCTTTTAAAAACACAAAAATTGATAACAAACTTCTCAGCTTAGAGCTACATAGGAAGTCTATGATGTCTATATCATATGTTTAGGCAGAGATTCAAAAGTATCACAAAGAAAAAATGTGTGTCCATCTTCAACATGTGCATTTATTTGAAATGGGGAGGGGAATCACAATTGGGCGGGGGTGGGGGGGGAGGAGGTAATGGCCAGTCACCGCCACTTTCACTGCCTCCTGGGTAGCTTTCTAATACCTGATGCTGTCATACAATTTCTACTTTTATTTTTAATGGTAAGGTGATGGTATAAATAAGAATTCATAAGTTGCCAGAGAAATCATTCTGGAGAAAATAACTTGTTTCCAAATTTATTAGTAATGTTCTAATTAGGTAAAACAGACATAATTAAGAAAACATTTGGCCAAATTGCTCTTTTTTCCAGATTCATTTAGTTTATGTTTAACACACATCTATTGGAGTCTGGATTTACAGTTATGAGCAAAAACTCCACAACACCCCTAATGTTTATGATTCATCAGGGAAGACAAACGTTAATTTTAAAATCACACAAAGGTGAAATTGTTCCGAAGGACAGGGTCACGGTTATGGGTTTGTTTTCCCGTTTATTGATTAAGATATTACAAATATGTCCTTAACTCCCCCCGCAATGTCCCCTCATCTCCCCACTCTTGCCCTCACCCTCACCCCGTTGTCCACATCCATCACTTATGCTTATATGCATGCATTCAAGTCCTTTGGTTGATCTCTCCCCTCACCCCGACCCTTCCCTACCTTCACCCTGAGTTTTGAGCATCTGATCGATGCTTTTCTGTCTCTACATCAGTTTTTGTTCATCGGTTTATGAAAGTCTATAATAAAAGAATCTGAGTCTGGAGGATCAGAGAAAGTTTCCCTGAGCCAACATCTATCAGGGAAAGAATGAGTTAAGCTGGTGAAGGGAACAGCACACTCAAAACTCTCCAGTGAAAGAGAATATAGTAAATCTACAACTATGGCTGGGATGGAGATATAAAAGAGATGCAAGATAAAGCTGGAAGAAAAGAGGGGTGTCCACAATGTGCCTGGCTATTTGGCTATCCTAAGTGTTTATTCTTTAAATAAAATGGAAAGCTATTGATGGGCTTTAAGAAAGAAGGTTCCCATGTAGAGAATGAATTGGGAGAACAGTGCGAATGGAAACCAATTATAAAAATGTTTCCACAGTCCAAGTGAGAGATAGTAATAACTTGAACTGAAGCAGGAATTGATGGAGATCAAAAGAGGTGCAGGGACTCTAGAGATATTGAAGAGGACAAATCAATAGGCTGAGATAGGAAAGGATATATGCAACAAAGCCCCTTTCATAATTCCTCCAAGAATCTTTCTAGGCATTGTGCTGCCTTCTGTAGTATGGCTGCCCGTCAGTTGCACCTACGCAGGTTAAAAAGCAACTACACTCTTGCAATTGTTTGGACACCCAGGCAGCATGCATGCATGCATCCATTAAAGAAATAGCTTCAGTGCCATTACAATAAAGAACAGTTTTAGTTGTAGGTATTGTGTAACCCACACATCTGTAACATGGCAGAACTAATTTTCCAGACCAACATGTGATCCTGTTTAACCCTGTGGGACATAACTTATTCTCGTTGCTGTTAACCTTGCCGATGATCACACCAGGATGCTTGCTTCCCAGGGCTCATTCTTTTCTAAAGATTTGTTCCAGTTCATAAAACATTTTATTTGCAAAACCTGTAGATATTTAGAAAAAGTTGTAATCTTTTCCTTTGAATCTCCTAGGAGTTGAACAACATGTATATAACAGAACTACAAACATGTGTAAAGGTTTTGCTATAATTTAATTGTATGTAAATGGCTGGTTCTCCTTGACTAGGTTAGGGTTCTTTCAGTATAGACTCTCATAGAATGCTGACCACGATTCAGGGTACTTTCAACTTTGTGCATTTTCATCATTAACATTTCTCTCCCTCGCTAAGCCTTTAACCACGAAGGATACTGCGAGTTTTTATCATTTTCTCTCCCAATTGTATTATCAGATTTATTTGTTAATATTACCTCATATTCTTAATTTTTAGAATATATCTATACTCCCATTTTCCTATCTAGACTCATTTCTCATGATCAATTTCAATAAGGAAATTTGGCACCTGGATGATTCAAACTTAACCAGATAGAACCAGCCATATCAATCACCTGCTAAGATTCCTGGGCCCCATACATCAGTACAGGCAGGGACTGGTTAAAAACATGGACTTTGGTATCAATCAGATACTCTACCACCTACCAGCTATATGACCTTGGGCAAGTTATTTAACCCACATAAGCCTCCGTTTCCTGTTTAAAAAATTACAGTAAGATATAGTATGCTCTACACTATCTTGTGTAGCATAAAGTATGTTGGGATATATAATATATAAAGTGTGTGGCACAGGGCGATGTGTGGCAGCCATCACCATCACCACCATGGTCATCATTGCTGTTCCCGGCTTTCCTCCAGGCCATCCACCAAAGAGGCATGGCTGCCCACCAAAGAGGGAGGAATGTTTACGAGGGAAAGGTTGGGCGAATGATCTTTTCACTCTTGGCACACTGAGCAAGTCATATAGCAATTAACAATAAATTTAAAGAAATGGGTGAGTTCAACAAGAATATATAGAGAGGGAACAAGGCACAAAGTGATGTTTGCATATATCTGTTGAGTACATTAAGTGGAGGAAGGTGTAGTTCTGAAGAAAAGAACACTTGGGTATGGAAAACGGCCTGTCCTACAAAATAGAGCAAAATGATGACAGCACAAATTTGAATCTAATACCTCTGGATTTTATTGCCTTTTACATTTGTGTAAACACAAGCACATTCTAGTTTATAACTAACAACCATGCATAGAAATGCATGTCGGCTGTTAGCATTTTACAGATGAGGCAAGTAAGCCTCAAAGAAGTGACTCACTCACAGTCATACGTCTGGGAGATAAGGGGCCAGACCTAACCCAGGTTTTCTCACTTCAAAGTCCATGCTCCTTTTCTACATCAAAGATCTACTTTGGCCATATACATCCATCAAGGGCCGCACAGTCCAGCCTTCTTTTACCAGAACTACACATGGAATTCATTAGCACCACAAATAACCACTCTCATAAACAGATATTGTTAAGCCTCAGTGTAAAGCAAGCAGGGCCTGTTTCTCAGGACACTGTAAGGGTATGTGTTTGTCTCAAGCCAAAGCATGCCAATTGCCTTTTAAGGAAATCCTCTTCCTAAACTTAAAACAGAAGGGAACAAATGAATCACATTCACATTCATTGTTTCCAGGCATCAAATAAAGTCACTCTAATATCAGCATTACTGGCAATATTCCTTTTGAGATTGCCATAAAATGCTCAGAAAGTTCAGAGGCATAAAGAGCACCTATTTGTCTAATAAGGTCAATAAAACAAAGTCAGGCATATTAGATATAAAACTATGTATTTTCATGATGATTGCAGAGTTTTTGTATAAGCACATAAATTTTTATATATATGGTTAGCATTTTGAGGAATGCAAAAATATTCATTGGAAAAAATGATACAAGTTCCTGCTCAACTCAAATTTATGTATGAGAAGTCATCGCTATGGTATAAAATCCATACCAGAAATGAAACAGGATTACATCACTGACGACTGCTAATATTAATGGACCAGGGGGAACTACGTTCCCTGAAGCTAGAAACATGTCAGCGAGGAAAGACATACAATTCAGCTTGAAAAAGCAAAATCCATTAACCATGAAATAGGGAAACAAAAAATCAAACTTTCCATATACCATATTCTACTGCAAAAAAAAATCTATTAGTGAAAAAGACCTCTGCTAAACAAAAATATTTTCAACTCAAAACAAATATAAAAATAAATTATTTAAAGTCAAGAAAAATTTTGGAAAAATAGTACAGTTGATATTATTTTGGCTATATAGATCCATCAAAGTACCAACATACTCTCTGAGTGAACAGATCTCCATGGAATGCATGTTGATGGGAGAATGCTTAAATTCATTTTTTTTTTTTTTTAGTTTAAGAACTTGTGATACTAGCTACCACAAAACTGATGCGAAGTATTCCAAGTTTTTTTTGTTTCCATTGTGAAATTACTCCAAACAACATCTAATCTGGAAGAGAAGTCATAGCCTCTCTAACAAAAAGAATAGGACAAATAGGAAGGCAGGTAGGTAGGAAGAGATTGAAGAACTTGTATGCCTAAATGCATAGCACACGGACACAGACAACAGGGTGGTGAAGGCCTGGGGTGGGCAGTGGGGGTGGGCTATAATGGGCCAGTGGGGGGCGGGGAAGGGGACATATGTAATACTTTCAACAATAAAGTTTTCATTTTTAAAAACTAATAGGACCAAGTAAGAGATCTGACCCCTTCGATATACTTAAATGTGTTAGGATTTATCATGGCCCCTTGAATAATGTTTTGAAAATAGTACACATCAAAAAAAGAGAAAGTTGACCTGAATCAGAGAGCTGTTCATGTAGCAGGACTCCTAGATGGAAAAGATCAAGGCTACTGTCAAGAATCCACATGATTAACTGCTTTACCAGTTGTCCAGAGAGATACAAGAGAAGGGTGGCATAGCACAGACACTCAGAATTAATCTGACAAGCAGAGGATTTCTACTACTTTAATGAGCTTAACAGAAACAAATTCCAAGGTGACTGGCACATATAAACTTTTAAAAAGTGGATCAACTATTGAAGGCGCAGATCTTTTTGCACACAAACAATAAAGCATATGGGTAAGCAGCCTCTCTAAGATGGTCCCCAGTGGTCCCCACCTGCGGCTATTCTTGTCCCTTGTACCTTGCTCTTCTAGCTTGCTCATCCTATATAATAAAAGGCTACTATGCAAATTGTCCTCTCAACCAGGAGCTTGACCAGAGGGTGGGGCCGGCCAGCCAACTGCCTGCAGCCTCCCCACTTCCATGTCGGCCTGATTGGGGCAGGCCACCTGGGCCCCACCTGTGCATGAATTGGTGCACCGGGCTTCTAGTTCTCATATAGCCAGCTTTCATGTTGAGTTCCTCTATGGAGGGCCAACGTGACAAAGAACTGAGGGCAGCCTCCAGGTAATGCCAGCAAGGAATTGAAACCCTCAGTCCAACAATCCATGAAGAGCTGAATCCTGCCAATATCCACTGAGCGACTTGAAAGAGGCTCTTCCCCCAATTGAGTCTTGAGATGACTACAGCCCCTGCCAACACCTGGATGCTAGCCTCATGAGAAACCCTGAGCCAAGGAACCCAGCTAAACTGTTGACCCACAGAAACTGTGAGATATTAATTGCTGTTGTCTTAAGCCACTAAATTGTTGAAAGAATTTGTTACATAGTAAAAAATAACCTAGAATATTCAACAAAAATAACATCTTAATGAATGGCCTTACCTTTGAATACATATATTACTGATTTTAGAATGGAAAAGTCCTTATCTCCACTGAAACTCTTACTACTCAATTCCAGGACTTAATCTGTTATGGGTTTACGGTCCTTAAAAATCCATGTGTTGAAGTCTTAACCCTCAAAATAGGACCTAATTTGGAAATAAAGTTATTGCCCATGTAATTAATTAAGGTGAGGTCATGTTGGAGTAGGCAGGCCTCCAAGCCAATGTGACTGGTGTCTTTATCCAAAGAGGACATTTGGACACAGACATGTATAGGGAGAATGCCATGTGACCCTGAAATGATGCTGCCACAAACCAAGGAACTACCAGAAGCTAAGAGAAAGATACTTGAAACAGATCCTTCCCTAGAACCGTCAGAAGTTGCATTGCTCTTCCGACACCTTGACCTCAGACTTCTAGCCTTCATAACTATGAGATAATAAATTTCTGTTGTTTAAGATGTGCAGTTTCTGCTATTTTGTTAAAGCAGCGTATCAGACTAATATATCATCTTCTACAGGGCTTGCCAGGAGAGACCTATTTGAAATATGAATCTCACCGTACCATTGCATCTGTTCATTCATTTATTTAACGAATATTTACTCAGTGCCTCCTACATGCCAGGCTTTAAGTTAGGTGTTGGACATTCAGCAGTAAACAAGAAATATAGTTGCAACATACACTAGCACAATAGCACATCAGGTGTGTCTGTGCTTGAGGAAAGAAAGCCCATCTCCAAGCAGGCAAACTGCAAAATGGTGCTCCCTTGTAAAGGATGAATTAATATCAAGGTGTTCCTCTGAGAGGAACAATTAGATAAAAGTAGGGTGCTTGGGCAAACAAATCCATTGCTTCTCTTTGGGCAGAGGAATTACACTTGGTAAAAGGGTATTGGCTGAATTTCCACCCTCTTGGCTGGATATTTTTGTGAGAAGACAATTTGCACAGTCATTAATGGCACACCTGAGTAAAGGTCTCTACCTTTCTACCCACACAAATCTTTCAAAACTTCACATTACTTCATAGCTACCCATCAAATTGCTTTGGGGGAGACCCAAGAACCTAAAATCCATGCTCAAACAGCTCAGACAGTGGCTTCCTGGAGCTGGCTCCTAAATTGGTCCCAGTGTCCCTTGAATGACCCATGATAGCTAAGGAGAATTACAGAATCTTCTAGAGGTGTCCAGAAACACAGCATCTCAATATTTCTGTTCTGTGTGGCATTTTCCTTGGAAAATAAACGCGATTTTTATGTACCACACCATGATATATTCATTCCCATTTTAAGTGAAAAATAATGGATATTCCTCTCAAACACCTGTTGATGTTGTATCAAGTTAGGTTATGCTTACTCTACAGCATCACTAAACTGAGAAATACTTGTCACTGTTTGAAAAGTATCAAAGGTAGAGTAGAAGGTACTTTATGATCTGGCCTGAGAAGAATCTTTTGATGTGAGGGGCCAGAGCCCCTATAGTGGCCCCAGGCTTTAAAGACCTCCATCTTCCTCTCTTCTACCTGTACCTCTCCCCAGGGGATGAGGAATTCTCGGGGCCAAGGTGATTTATCCATCCCCAGCCTACACTTTCTTCCACCCCATTCAATAATGTTTTGGGTAACAAAATTCCATGCCCAAAAAGCCCAGACAGTGGTGTTATGGAATAAGCTCCTACTGGTTCACAAAAACCCATTGTTAAATTTTCAGAAATGTTGCAAACGGAAAGTTAAACATGGCCATTATTAAGAATAAATTACATAAACTCAAATTAAGTAAATGATATTGAAAACAAAGGTAATGAACATTAAAAACTCATCACCTCCTAATTATTTTTGCTATTATATGAAGTTGCAGCTATTTATATCTATTGTATCTGCATGGTAGAAATACTATAAAATGGTGTGTTACTGTGCATCTCTTCCCAAATTTGCATTCGGTGACATCATGTTCGTAGACTGAAATTGGTCATAGTGAGAGTATTTACACCACAGAAATCAGAAAATGATGTAAATCGGGGCTTTATTGTTCTCTTGATTTTTTTAGGCATAGGAATGTATTGGAGAAAATATTGATAGTTAAATATTAAACTTATAAAGGTGTTGTGTCTCTAGCCATTACGTATAGGCACACACACACACACATACACACAGGAGAAACACTTGTCTCATCTTCAAAAACTGTTTTGTAACTTAGCAAAGAAGTCACCCATGTCATTTAGAGGAAGGGAAGTTCTACTTCATTGCTTCACTTTTATTTTACTCATTAACATAAATAAAAATGTCCAGTGCCATGCACACAGAAACTATACTCACTCAGAAAGATAGTTGTTAAATATTTACTCACCATGAGGCCCAAAATTCATTTCCAGAGCTAGCAGTGGATATACTGAAACTTCCTCCAAGAGTAAACCATGCTACCTGGGGTGTGCTCAGCCATGCAGCAGGGTGTTCACCCCAAGCAACTTGCCCTTCCTGATGCTGACCAAGTCAGGAGTAGGAAGACAAAAGGACTGCAACTAGTCAGAGCCCAGAGGTAGGAGTTTGGGTGTGGCTTCCACTTGTACTCTGACCCACTTCTTTAGGCATTAGGACAATCCAGACCCCATAAACTCTTTAATTAGCTTGCTTTTTGCACACCAACTGCACCAGACTGCTTGCAATTTCCCACAATCCCCCCCACACACACATGCACACACACGCACACAACACCATGTTGTTCTTACCAAGGCCTTGCTCCTGTTGCTTGCTTGCATGGTATGCCCTTTCATTTCCATCACCCTTCCACCAGAACCCAACCCAGGGCCAGGTACAAAGGAGGACTGAAAAGTTTGATTTGAATTAAAAATAAGTAAATTTTATGAAAACTGTGCTTGGCCCATTGCTTATAAGCTACTACAGTACAGGCCTGATGCACAAAAATTTGTGCACTCAAGGGATGGGGGGTTCCTCAACCCAGCCTGTGCCCTCTCACAGTCTGGGACCGCTCAGGGGATGTCCACCTGCTGGCTTAGGCCTGCTCCCCGGGGGATCAGGCCTAAGCTGGCACTCAAACATCCTTCTAGCAGCCTGGAAGCCGTTGGGGGATGTCCACTTGCCAGCAGGGAGCAGGACTAAGCTGCAGTCAGATAATCATAGCACTGCTGAGGAGGCAGGAGAGGCTCTCACCACCACTGCTATACTGGCAGCCATAAGCCTGGCTTGTGGCTGAGCAGAGCTCCCTCTGTGGGAGTGCACTGACCACCAGGGACCAGCTCCTGCATTGAGTATCTGCTCCCTGGTGGTCCATGTGTGACATAGTGATCAGTCATTCCCAGTAATTCTGCTGTTAGGGTTAATTTGCATATTACCCTTTTATTATATAGGATGTGCCATTAGAAAAAGACATTAATGCTCCTCAAGCTTCAGTTTCCTCAGTGAGGGTAGATACATTTCAGGTGTTATAAAGATTAAATGAGATATTATATGTGATAACTAAAGTAACATCTATAAAGCACTTACTTGCCAGACACTATGCTTAGTGCTTCCCACAGACAACCTCATTTTAATCCTCTCACACTTTAAGAGACAGGTACTATTATTATGACCATTTTAGAAAGGCAGAAACTGAGGCTTAAAAAGTTTATGCTCATAAAATAGGAATGAAATAATAGCCTTATATCTAATGCTCCAAAAGCAATAGTGTGTTTGCTTAACTTGTTTAACTTGCAATAAATTCCAATAAAATGATTATTGAAATATTAATAAAGAAGTGTTTCATTTAATCTGGCCATAGATTCAGTAAAGCTTGTACTGAAAGGTAAATATTAGTGACTCAGATGTCAACAAATTTGAAGAAGAATAATCAATATAGTAAAAATAGAGTAAATATGATTCTATTGTAAAGCTAGTTTAAGCAGACAAGAATAAGCATCATGAGGTAAATTTCCAGTGCAAGCAATCCTACATAATAAAAGCCCAGTGACAGAAATGGCAGAATGACCAGAGCCCAGAATGACCATAGCCTCTCTCCCTGTCTGGCCACCCCCCAGCTAGTGGTTAGGGGCAATCAGGCAGGCAGGGGAGCAGTTAGGGGCCAGCGGTCCCAGATTGTAAGAGGATGTCTGACTGCCGGTTTAGGAATTGGGCCTATACTGGCAGCCGGACATCCCCCAATGGGTCCTGGGTTTCAAGAGGATGCAGGCTGGGCTGAGGGGTCCCACACCACCATGCACAAATTTTGTGCACCAGGTCTCTAGTACAATATAAATTATCTATTCCAAACATAAACTAGTGATTTGTCCTCCAGCCTAGAGAAGGGCTCTCTCCTTTTAGAATCAATGATTAAAATATATTTTTGGAATTTTTACCCTTTCTTTAGATATCTTTTTTAAAAATATATTTTATCGATTTTTTACAGAGAGGAAGGGAGAGGGATAGAGAGGTAGAAACATCGATCAGCTGCCTCCTGCACACTCCCCACTGGGGATGTGCCTGCAACCAAGGTACATGCCCTTGACCAGAATCGACCTGGGACCCTTGAGTCCATAGGCCGATGCTCTATCCACTGAGCCAAACTGGTTAGGGCTCTTTAGATATCTTAAGTCTCTCTCTATATCATATCCCTAGATGTACTACTTTTCTTATTTAAAAAAACAACAACATACAACTACAAGAAAGTATATCCATTGAGAAGAATATCAATCATCAGTTACGTGCTACTTTAAACAACTAACACTGATAATGCAAACTCTTGACATAATAATCAGGAGGGTACATATAAGTACATTTAAAGTAACAGATAATAAGGTTGCCAATTACACCTATCCCAAGACAAGAATACTAATATATGGACTGTTGTGAACCATAGTAAGAATAATATAAATCTTTTTTTTTTTAGCAAGAAAAAATAACCAAATTTAATACATACATTTTCATAGGAACCCAGCATACATGACATCAGAGACCCCACAAGTGCAAGAGGATCCAGAATAATATAAATCCTAACATTTAACTTTGCAAAACAATACTTATATGGAAAAATGAGTTTCTCCTCTTTTTTGGGCTACTCATGTTCACAACCCCAATATGTTACTGAAAGAGTATAGTGATTGAGAGCATAGACTCGTGCATCTGACTGCTGATTCTGACAGTTATTAGCTGTGTTGTATAACCTCTTTGTCCCTCAGTTTGCTCATCTACAAAACGGAGAGATAATAGGTCCCATTTTATGGGACGTTAGGCATATTATATGTAAAGCACTTGGAATAGAGCCTTGCACGTAATAAATGATATATGTTGGCTGTGTTATTAGCATTTCCATTGAAATTAATATCTTCTATGAACTTCATGTTTGTGTCCCCAAAAATTTTCATATGTTGAAATCCTAACCACCCCTTGGGTGAAAAATGTGAAGGGATTAAGAAGTACAAATTAGTTGTTACAGAATAGTTATGGGGATGTAAAGTATAACATAGGGATATAGTTAATACTATTCTAAAAAGTATATATGGTGTCAGATGAGAGATTTGTTGGGATATCACTTAGTAAGTTATGCTATGTCTAATCACTGGGTGTATGCCTGAAAGTAGTATAATAATGTATGTCAACTATAATAAAAAAATTAAAATGAGCCATAGCCGGTTTGGCTCAGTTGATATAGCAATAGCCCCAGGACTGAAGGTTCCCAGGTTTGATTCTGGTCAAGGATACATACCTCAGTTGCAGGCTTGATTCTCTGGCCCTGGCTGGGGTGCATGTGGGAGGTGAACAATCATTGCATCTCTCTCACATCGATGTTTCTCTCTCTGTGTCTTTCCCTCTCCCTAACACTCTCTCTAAAAATCAATGGGAAAATATCCTCAGGTAAGGATTAACAAAAATCCTATATAATAAAAGCCTAATATGCAAATTGTTCCCTTGATCAGGAGTTTGACCACTTGCTATGATGTGTGCTAACTAAAAGAAGTGGTGCGGAACATGGTGGGTGTCAGCAATATGGTACTGGCAGCAGGCAGCAGCAGAGGTGCTGCCAGTCCAATGGGTCCTGATGAGAGCAAGACCATAGTGGGATGGTGGAGCAGGCAGTGCCAGGCCAAGGCAGGTACAAACGGGCCCGACTGCCCCGCCAATTACCCTGCAGATGGTGACCAGCAGCAGCAGGGAGCAAGGCTGCCACCTGGCTCCCAGGCTCTGAAGGAGCAGGGCAGGGGACTGATGACTCAGACAGAGGGGGTTGCACAAAGGTCCAGGGGCCTAGGTGCTGCCCAGGGCACAGAGGTCATCTGGGACCTGCCCTTCCACACAGATGCTCATGCTTCAATCATCGGCCATGCCTAGGGACTCCACCTGTGCACAAATTTATGCACCGAGCTTCTGGTAAATAAATAAAAAGAAAAATGAAAATTATTTTTAAATGGGATAGGAAAAAAAGAAAGAAATCTTAACCTCCAATATGATGATATTGGAAGGTGGGAACTTTGGGAAGTAAATAGGTTTATAAGAAGTCCTCATGATGGGATTAGTGCCCTTCTGAGAAGAGGCTAGAAAACTAACTCTTTCTCCACCATGTGAAGATACAACAAGAAGGCTACCATCTTCAAACCAGGAAGAGGACCTTCACCAGACACAGAACCTGTCAGCAACCTTAATCTTGAGCATGCTGGCCTCCAGAACTGTGAGAAATAAATGCTGGTTGTATAAGCCACCCAGGATATGGTATTCCATTCTAGCAGCCTAGACAAAGACCTATCTCAAAGTCTAATTGCTACAATGGCTGCATTATAAAGAAAATTAAAGAAAAAATATCTATCTGAGATTTTTGTCTATAGAACTGCATCACATCCTATCTAATTCCTATCTAATACAAGAGTAGTATGCAAATTAGGAATCACTCCATCACAAAGATGGCCACCACCATGGCCACAAAATGGCGGCACCCATAGCCACAAGATGGCAGCACCCAGTCCGGCTTAGCCCCACCACTGAAGTGGTCAGGCCTGTTAGCCAGGCAGGTGGCAGGGGAGGCGGCGGGGGGGGGGGTGCCCAAGGGGTGATCAGAGTGGGCTGGGGGTCCCCTGCCAGGCCTGTATCCTTGGCCATAGGCTCAAGGATAGAGGTGGTGATGGCAGAGGCCTGGGGGTCCTCTGTCCAGGCCTGTAGCCTTGGCCACTGGCTATAGTGGGGCAGGGACAGAGCCCACAAATAGAGGAGCCTAGGGGTCCCCTGTCCAGGCCTGCAGCCTTGGCCAGAGGCTGCCAGTGGGGCAAGGGCAGAGCTGGTGATGGCACGGGGCAGGATCAGAGCCAGTGATCACAGAGGCCTGGGCTCTGTGAAGCTGGCAATTGGAGGGACTTGGAGGTCCCCTGCCCAGGCCTGAATCCTTGGCCAGAGGTTACAGGCCTGTGCAGGGGTAGAGCTGGGATTGGAGGTGCAGGGGTGGAGCCGGTGATTGGAGTGAACTACAGAGGAAACACCTTTTCTTACCGCTCATTGGCTAAGCTCCCTGTACGTCACTGGTAATATTCTTAGTAACTTGGGTAATAAGAATCCCTAAAGGTGATCTAGGATTTTTCCACCATACTCCTGGAGAAAACAAAGAAGGTCCACTGCTGGAGGGCTAAGAAATGTCATATCCTGCCCTAGCCAGTTTGGCTCAGTGCATAATGCCTCAGCCTGCTGACTGTAGGGTGTAGGCTCAATTCTGACCAAGGGCATGTACCTAGGTTGCAGGCTCCTCCCTGGCTAGGGCCCAGGTCAGGGCATATGCAGGAGGCAACCAATCAAAGTGTTCCTCTCACTTTGATGTTTCTCTCTGTTTTTCTTTTCTCTTCCACATTCTCTAAAAATCAATGGAAATATATCCTCAGGTGAGGAAAAAGAAGAGGAAAGAAAGAAAGAAAGAAGAAAGAAAGAAAGAAAGAAAGAAAGAAAGAAAGAAAGAAAGAAAGAAAGAAAGAAAGAGAGAGAGAGAGAGAGAGAGAGAGAGAGAGAGAGAGAAGAAAGAAAGAAAGAAAGAAAGAAAGAAAGAGAGAGAGAGAGAGAAAGAAAGAAAGAAAGAAAGAAAGAAAGAAAGAAAGAAAGAAAGAAATGTCATATCCTATGAAAGACACATCTTGAAAATGCCTAAAGAAAGTTGTCATTTCTTCATGGCGAAGGGACTAGAGTCTGTGTTGATGAAAACACCTTGGTGGCTGTGGTACTGGCAGTGGCTGCAGCAGCAGGATGATGGGGCTGGTGGCTTCCCCTGATTTGCCTGGTCACCTCCCACAAAGGGAGGCCAGACTGCGGTTTAGGCCTGCTCCCTGCTCCCTTGGGGAGCAGGCCTAAGCCATCAATAGGACACCCCCTGAGGGCTCCCAGTATGTGAGAGGGGGCAGGCTGGGCTGAGGACTCCCCTGCCCCTAGTGCACGAATTTCATGTACCAGGCTCCTAGTGTCATTATAAGAAAATCAAATGTGTTCTAAATTCTTAAATGTCCAACTTCATCATCCTCTAATTTGAAAGGTATTTAAAAACTGCATATCTATGGACAAAAATATCTA